>JBANCY010000748.1:0-20949 GCA_037040045.1 Phorticella flavipennis | reverse complement strand
ATTCGAATATTTATGTATTTTATTTCTTATTCTTTACATATTTAAAATCGTAGTTAATATATATTTAGAGGCCCAATCTTTCTGGTTTCTACAGCGAATTTGTTTTCTATCCTAATTTGGTTCCACTTAAATTAAATAGGTGCTTTTAATTTCTACAATCCTTATCATAACGATTTGAATTCCAAAATATATATTCATGACGATGGCATCAATTAATACTGAAAACTTCAGAACGAACAGGTCAGAAACACCGAAGTTATAAGTCTCAAAAATTTGCGAAAACCGGCCAAAATAGCAAAAAATGAAAAATGCATTATGTCAACTGGCGGCTAAACGTTTATAGGCATGAGTCAAGCATGATGTTCACCAAAGTTATGGATTTGATCGTGTTCGGAACTAACACTGAAAATTTCAAGGCAATCCGATCATAAACACAGAAGTTATTTGCAAAAAGCGTGTTAAAATTCTCCTATGGAAAGGGCATCTGGGCATCTTATTCGAGAATAAAATCATATTCCCAGCAAATATTATCAAATTTTTGTCTATATCTTTTAGCGCCCAATCTCCCACTTCTGCCTATCTCCGCCCCACATAATAATCATAAATTTCGGTTTGTAAAGCCCACTTCATGGGGCATGTCTCCATTGTCCTTGCTCCAATCGAACCGTGTTTAAAAAGCATAAACATTTTTAATTAAATTAACAAAATGTTTAAAATCGGGGGGCTTAATAGCATAAACGTATTAACAGAGTGGGCGTGGCAGAGGGAGAGAGTGAAACAATGTGGTTAAGTAAGAAGCAAGACAAAGAGAGATAAAGACATGGGTGCAGTCGAGTGGCACTCCATTAAACATATAAGTACACCTATTAATGGTCAAAGAGGAAGCCGGCAGAGGAAGGACAGCCAAAGGAAGTGCTTCGGCAGGGGCGTAACGGAGATGGAGAGGTAGGCGTGGCAGGGCCTGATGCGGTGCGTTGTGCGAGGGGGCAACGAATGCGAAATCAAAAGCACAATATTAAACTTTATACTTTTGCCACATTACAAAATGGAATTTTCCCGTAGAGTGAGATAGACCATAATGGAGTGAAAGAGAGGGAGTTGGAGTTGGAGAGGATGGGTAATACCTAGAGAGACACTTGGCCATATACTCGTAATGTAACTCATCTTAAGCACATTAAGAGTTGGTCCGACATCCGAACCCAAAGCCAAACCCGAACCCGAACCCGAACCTCCCCCCACCCGAACCCAAAATTCAGACAAACCTGGGACAGCGGGCGGCCAATAATGGCGGCCACAAAAGCAAAGCCACTGCGGTTGCCTTTACCACTTATGACACAACATATCATTTGACTATATCTTTGTGTGTGTGTGTGTGTAATTGTGGCCTAACCTAACATTTTGCTAATGGGACTTGCAAACCAACTAAACTTTGGTTGACACTTTCCTATCTAATCAAAAAAAAAAATCTGAGCTTCAGTTGATTATTCAAGCCTATAGCACCCGCAAGATGGGTACTACAAGGCAATCTATGCATTAAAATTAGTCAAAGATGTCATATGTTTCTAATACCTAAGATATATCTATGATTGGGGGTTGTACATCCAATCCTTACGAAACTTGTTGTTGCGCTAGATATTATAGAATCTTTAGTGTGTCTGCCTATTCAATCTAATAGCTTAAAAAACATGGTTAATGGGGCAAAACCGACTTTTGGTTATATGGTAGGTATACTCATACGAGTATAGTCGTCTGATCGTTTTATATGGATAAAAGCTGGATGCTATGAGCACTTTCGACTCATTGACAAAAACTGAATGCTATTAATACGTTCCAATACACTGACAAAAGATGAATGCTATGAACACGTTTCAGTACACTGACAAAAGCTGAATGCCATGAACACTTTTCGGTACTAAATCTCAAAAATTGACAAACATTTTATTTGCGAAAATGGATATATTTGAAATGCGATATCTAAAAGAAAGATAAATCCTTGAGAAAAGTGAAAACCGCTTGAAAATCGGATCAAAATTGACCAAATTATGGTTCGTCAAAGTTGAGGTCCAAAAATCGAAAATCATGTAAGGGAGGAGTAGAGGCAAAATGTCAAAAATCGAGAAAAATTTTGTTTGCGAAAATTGATATAATTAAGATGCGATAACAAAAAGACAGATAAATCCTTGAGAAAAGTGAAACCCGCTTGAAAATGGGATCAAAATTGACCAAATTATGGTTCGTCAAAGGTGAGGTCCAAAAAGCCAAAATCATGTATGGGGGGAGTAGAGGCTAAATCTCAAAAATCGAGAAAAATGTTATTTTCGAAATTGTATAAAAGCTTAATGCAATGACCACTTTTCAGTACATAGACAAAAGCTAAATGCTATGAACGCTGACAAACCCTGAATGCAATGATCACTTTCCGTGCACTGACAAGAGCTGAGTCCTATGAACACACAATAAGCTACTTACCCAAGAGACCTCCGTAGGTGTCCTCCTTAAGACCTTTGTGGTACCATGTAGAAGTACCTTTTCTTTAGGTAAAAAGCGTTTTAATGAAACATATTGGGTCCTTATACCTCCGACAAGAGCACAGCAGTTGCTCTAGGGTCTCGGATGCATATCCTGAATTCCACCAATGCAACTTTCTTTGTAGGGGTCGTTCCCAGTGACCTCCGACTGTCTTCCGGGAGGCTGGACTGCTCTAACCCATCGCCAATTATTGAATTCCACCAAACCCAGTTGCTTCGTGTGTGATTTCCAGAAGGAAAGAGATGGTATAGTTTGGCATTCCGTTTACTCCACCGGGTTAAGTTAGGAAAAGTTTTCCTACAAAAAGATAAAAGGAATATATTTAAGAGCTCCTTAAGTCGCAGTTATGGGCAAAACTCTTAGGCAACTGCCCAGGTGAGGCACAGCATTTGACTGTGTAGCTAACGATATGGAGGATTAACCCTTTCCGGGTTGCCTTGCCCCTGTCCTGGGACTTGGGCCTGTGTGTGAGGTGTGTGCGGATGTGTGGGAACTCTATATGGATTAAGAGTCCATCAAAATGTACATAAAATTCATTGACTTAACTGCCAAGCGAATGGGTTGGCTTTTACCTTTTACCTTTCACTTGGGAAAGTCTGCTCAAGCAAATCTTGAGGTATCATTTGCGTGTCTCTCTTTCTCTCTGTGTGTGTGTGTGGTTTCCGTGTGGGAGTTGCCACATCGGCAGGCTGATTTCACATGCCGCACGACAACACTGGCGCTCGCGTGTGAAATTAAATTGTTTGTTGCTTCGCGCAAAATGAAAATAAAGTCCTACTCCGGCCCCCGAGGCGCAGGCCTCCTCAGTGACAATCCTGGGCTACCAGCCGTCCCAGAACCAAACCCACCCAGCCCCGCCGGAGCCTATCGAGTGATGAAACACCGCCGAGCGCCTGTCACCTGGTGGCTGGGCGGCCTTTTTCGAGCGATCAAAATTTTGTGGCAAGTTGAGTTAGTTGAGGTTAAATTGAGTTGTGCTCTCATAAAGTGAGGTTAGGTTTCATGACTATGTAACAAATTATGTTGTACATTTTACGAAATAAACTGTGGCTCGACGACAAGTTGTTGATTTACTTTGATGAGATCATAATTACTTCATGTTGGCTTCAAATACATCATTTCGGGGGAAGTTAGACCCAATATTTTGTCTTGGAACTTTTGGAATGTCTATCTTTAAGCCTAGTAAATTTGCTTAGTGTACATGAGTGGGTCCACTTTATCATATTAATATTAATATTACAAAAATATTGAAATATTGTTCCGAAATCGCGGTGATTTCAATAAGTCTTCGTTTCGCATGATTCACCCGTTGCATATGGGAAGAAATGAATTATTTCTACCTTTTCGATGGCAAAAATCCATATTCTGAGCTTTTCAGGCCTTTTGGGATCTCCATCTTATCGTTTCTTTCAGTACCCACTTACTCTGTTCCGACTCATGCATCACTTTGTAGTCCCTCATCCTAGATCCTACTTCCAGACACTACTTTCAGCACCCACTTCCAGACCCTACTTTCAAACCCTTTTTCATGATTCTTCTTCTAGTCATTTCTACCAGTCCCACTTTAAAAACGCCCTTTCAGACCTCAATTGATGCACCAACCTTCAGTCCCTCCACCTAGACCACACTTTCAGATCCTTTCTTCATACCCTTCAGAATTCCATTTCAGTCCCTCTTTTCGGAACATTTTGCCAGAATTTACTTCTTTTAATCTGTATTCTCAGACCCTTTGGGATTTCTTTATAAAAAAATTGCAAGCTTAGAATATATAAAATCAAATCATATGATCTTATCTTAAGAACTTAAGAACTTTAAGAAAATTCAATTGACCCGAAGCCTTTAGTAAAGTCAAAACATTGATGATGTTAAACAATAGATATTTCGACTAGAACGACTTCTAAGACACGTGTCGAATCAGTGTTCTAGGAAAATTTAATTTGTTTTTTCGCCAGATAACAATGCGTGACTGAAATTTGAGGGGCATTTCATAGGCAAACTAACTGAGGAGCGATACCTGTAAGTGCGTCTGTTCCTCTATATCATCAGCTGGCGCGCATGAGAAGGACTTTTATAATGAGCAGAGCATGATTTTGTTTGATTTTTTTCTATTTTGAAGATGCAAAAACCAAGCACAAAAATATAATACTCAGACGCTCTATACATATAAGATTATATATACATATATTTTTTTTTGCAGAATCATTCAAGTTTGCGCTACTTACGAGCTTATGGACCAGTTGCTGAAGTCATGGCCCAAACTCAGTTGTTCTCCAACAATTGTTCTCTCTCTCTCTCTGTCTCAATAATAAAGTGAACAACAATTATGCTGTGGTTTTGCCCCAACCTATCCGAAAAAAACACAAAAACACGAACGGAAGGATTGCGTTCAGCGCGCCGACGATTCCACACTCTTACTTGAAGATAGCAGTAGATAATAACGAACGTTGGGAGTGTGTCAACTTTGAGTCCAATACGTTGGGAAATATGGGATATATGGGCAAAACCGACTTTTGGTTATATGGCAGCTTTATGATATAGTAGTCCGATCCTTATGAAATTTGGTGGAGTGTTAGATAATACCGCATCTTGGGAGTATGTGAACTTTCGGTCAAATATGTTCAAAAACATGGGAAATATCAGCAAAACCGACTTTTGGTTATATGACAGCTTTATGATATAGTAGTCCGATCTTTATGAAATTAAGTGCAGCGGTAGATAAAATTAAATCTTGGGATTGTGTGAGCTTTAAATCTAATAAGTTGGAAAACATGGGAAATATGAGCAAACCCGACTTTTGGTCAGCTATGATGATATGTATATGTAGTGGACCAATCTGACCAATTACGACAAATGTGCTGTGTCATAACAAAAGAAGGCTATGTATCAAGTTTCATTACAATAGCTCAAAACTGAGGGACTAGAGGGACTCTACATACAGACGGACATGGCTCAATCGATCTCTTTTGACCACCTGACCATTCTGAATGTACCTTTTGGGGCTCTACGATGTTTCCTTCAAAGCAGTACATAATTTTGGACAAAGTGAATGTACTATTTTCTTGGAAAAGAGTATAACAACAGGCTCTTCACATCCCTCGCCAATCCATTAAGTTGGTTGCGGTCAGCGTGCGCGTTCCAGGGCCATTCTCTCCCTCTATATGTATGTCTATATGTATGTATTTACTGTTTTACATGCTTTTGTCTTGTACACTTGAAACACACACACACACACACACACACACACACACACACACTAACACAGAACACGGCACACTCATCCATCAAAAATGTACAAGTATTTTACTTAGTTTATTGATCAAAATTTTTGTGTGCGATTTTCGCTTGAAAACCTCAACAATATTTCTGAAGCGTCCTTATGATGATGATGTTGCTGCCGCTGCCACTGACTGTTGCTGTCCTATGGAGAACCACGACACGCCTAACAATGCCCAAAGCCGCAAACAGTGACCTTTGCCACGAGCCCATCGCCCATCGCCCATCGCCCATACCCTATACCCCATACCTTATACCCCATACCCCATGCCACAATACAACTATAGCCGCTGTCCCCTGCAACAACCTCCGATGGGCACAAAACAATGCGCAAATACGAAATGTATTTACATAGCTTGCAACACATTCAATTACCGCTAGATACACACACAGGCACACACACACACATATACAGACATATATACCCGACATCCATGAATACAGAGTAAAGGTCATTTGTTTCCACGGTGTTTACAAATTGCGAGTGTTCACTGTATTTAAGACTAGAACTGCAAAATGATCGAAAAAGCTATCGATTTAAAGAAATAACTTTTTTGGGGCATAGAGATACTTTTGTATCTTTGAGATACTATTGTATCTTTGAGATATATTTAAGATACTTTTGTATCTTTGAGTTGATTAAGTCTCTGAAGCTATGGAAGCAAAAAACTACTACTTTTGTGGCATTGAGATACCTATGTGTCTTTGAGATACTTTCGTATCTTTGAGATATATTTGAATTTTTAAGATATTTCTGTATCTTTGAGTTGATTAAGTCTCTGAAGCTTTGGAAGTAAGAAAGAAAGCTTTCAATTTTAAGAAATAGCTACTTTTATGGCATTGATATACTTTTGTATCTTTGAGATACTATTGTATCTTTGAGATATATTTAAGATACTTTTGTATCTTTGAGTTGATTAAGTCTCTGAAGCTATGGAAGCAAGAAAGTACTACTTTTGTGGCATTGAGATACTTTTGTATCTTTGAGATACTCTTGACTCTTTGAGATATATATGTATTTTTCAGATACTTTCGAATCTTTGAGTTGATAAAGTCTCTGCAGCTATGGAATCAAGAAAGAAAGCATTCGATTTAATGAAATAACTACTTTTGTAACATTGACATACTTTTGTATCTTTGATATATATTTGTATTTTTAATATACTATTGTATCTTTGAGTTGACTAGGTTAAGTTTCTGAAGCTATGGAAGCAAGAAAGTACTACTTTTGTGGCATTGAGATACGTTTTTATCTTTGATATACCTTTGTATCTTTGAGATATATTTGTATTATTAAGATACATCTGCATCTTTGAGTTGATTAAGTCTCTAAAGTTATGGAAACAACAAAGAATTACTTTTGTAGCATTGAGATAACTTTGTATCTTTGAGATTTGTTTGTATCTTTAAGATATTTGGTATCTTTGAGTTAATTCTATGTCTCTGAAGCTAGGGAAACATGGAAGATCTACTTTGTATCACTGAGATACATTTGTATCCCTAAAATACTTTTGATCTTTGAGATACTTTTGTATCTTTAAGACACTTTTGGTACATTATCTTGTGTTCAACAAAGATATCACACTCTTTTGCCAAATTTGAGTGCAATATATACGGAAGATAGTGTGGATATTGGTAAAATAGAAACTGAGCGCTCACTACCTTGAGGCTTATAACTTGAAAAACACTGCAGTTAGCCTTCCAAAACTTTAGATACATACTCTTTGATTGATTTGGGGATTATCCCAAAAAAAAAACTCAAATTTTCGACAATCTCCTCTTGATATGTTGTATATATTAATTTAACGTCTTGCGTCTCATCGCACAATCTTAACAAGCACGTTGTAATTTCCACCTGTTACCGTGACAACAACATAATTGTGGCAAGGACTGAGGACAGACAGACCGACACACAGACAGATAATATAATTGCATATACACACACACACACACACACACACACACACACACACACACACACACACACACACACACACAGAGACATTTTCAATGAAGCTTTGAGCATGACTGCAACCCCACGTTGCGCGCCAATGCATGTGATTCGAGTGCGCCTTGAGCGTAGTTTCAAGCACCGCAGCCCCAGCCCCAGCTCCAGCCCCACGTTGAGCGCCATCTGAAGTATGTCGCCATTTGCATTGCGCATTTCTATTGGCATTTCAAGCATCATTGAGTTTCGGTCGCCAAAGCTAAGTTCGACTCTCAAGTGTGTGCTCCACGTTGGGCGCCAGCACATAATTTGTGTCCTAACTGTGTATTCATGCTGTGGCAAATGACAATATTCATACACATTTTCGCCATTTTCCAGTGTCAAACTTCATGTATTTTCAATATTCATTGAATGAATGAGTGAATGATTTGACATTATGTTACCCAAAGTTTTTCAATCAACAATTTTGCCCCCGGAACAATTGTGCTCGGTGCTCTGTGCTGGCCTTAACTAATGCTCTTTGTCAACTAATTTGTGCTGCGTAGAGCTCGAAAGTACTGGAAGAATTGAGTAGTGACTTCCCTCCCGAATACCCCTATGATTGTGACATCTGCGAGGCATTCATAATTGTGGTGCAAACCGTGCAAACCGCAGAACTTTTGTTTAATAGACCCAATCACAAGGACCTTTGCCACGCCCTGCTCCATTTTTGGCCCTTTATGACCTGCAGGGACTTTCCTAACCACACACAGGCCCCGCTTTCCCCCCCCCCCCCACACACACACACTTAACTCAAGTTTCATTCAATTATTGTTAAGCACCTCAAGTTTTCTTAGCCCCCCCCACACACACACACACATACACACACATGCCGACTCCCACACCATGACCACGCCTATGATTCTATCAAGCAACAAGCGGGCTTGTTTAATGGATGATAGGGGGATGTGGGTTCCGCGGGGGGCTGTGCACCCGGCGCCATGGCAATGCAGTCAAAGGCAAATATAAGGTTGCCCCTCCCAAAGGCTCTCCGCCCCCGCCAACTATACAAACAGACCATAAACACAATGTCCTGTTCCTGAGCCAGCACTAAGCAGCTGTTTGTTGTTATTGTTATACCCTGTAATAGGCACAGGGTGCCATAAACTCACGTACATTTAACTTAATTATGTGCACTAATTGTTAGATTTTTAATAAGACCAAAATTTTAGTGGAATTTTGTATTATATGGCCATAACAACCCTTTCGGGTCAATACCTGAAGCTCTATTTTCCTCTATTTCTGCTTCCTTCACTGAAGAACATTTTTATGTGGATGGATTTCAAATCCTACGCCACAACCTAGTTTTTCTAGGAGGGTCATGCCTAAAGGCACGAGCGGGACTCGAACCTAGCACCTCTTGTTTGGCGGGACAGTGCGCTATTTACTGGACCACCGAAGTCCCTAAGTGGAGTTTAGCAGAGGGTATTTTCCAGCCTAAATTCTTGGAAAACCCTAAATATCAGCGAAAAGTGAATTTTTTAAGAAAATCAGATCATTATATTTGAATTCAACCATTTCGAGGTATTAGATTCAGTTTATGTAAAGTTATAATCGGTGGAATACTGAAGGTAATTTTTCATAAAATCTGTCTTTCTTGAGAAATACCTGGGCTCTGATAATATATCCAAAGATTAAACTCTAAGTATTTCATACCTTTCCGAAGTACAAATGGTTCAGTTTTTGGTAGTTTTGATCAACAGAAGCCAGAAAAGCCCAACTTCTCTCTTAGAACTTCAGTCATAAAAGAATCCTATAAATTTGTTATATATAAAATTTTTATAAAATGAAATTTTAATATAAAAACAAATAGATCGGAATCCGAACGTTTTGCGGTATTCGGTTCACTCTTGACAAAATTATAGTCGGTGAAAGTCTGAAGGAGGCACCATTTTCATAAGATCTTTCTTAAGAAATACATGGATATTTCTAAAAAGGGAATTTTTACACTTGTGTGTTCTGATAATATATACAAATAGATAAAAGTCCAAGTACTTTATACTTTTCCGAAACAAAATTGAATCAGTTTTTGATAAAATTTTGATCGAAAGAAGCCAGAAAACAACTTCGCTTTTAAGAGGATTCTTAAAATTTCTTACATGGTTATTTTTTATTAACGGAAATTTTGATAGAAAATCAAAATAGATGGGAATCGGAACGTTTTGCGGTATTCGCTTCACTTTTGACAAAGTTATGGTCGGTGGAACTTAGGAAGGGGCACCACTTCCCTATGACCTTACCCTTGAGGAAATAAACAAATATCATCAAAAATAGTTGAGTTAAATTAGAAATTAAAATTTTATCAGTTTTATGATTATTCAGAATTAAAATTGGACCAGTTTCTTGTAAAGTATTGATCCATGGATGCCAGAAAAAAAAGCTTCCCCCTTAGACCTTAAGTTTTAAGAAAACTTCAAGCATTTCAAAAAAGTCAGGTTTTCTGATGAAAATGGGAATTTTATGGAATATAAAAATAGTTTAGAGTCTGTATTTAGACGTATTCTGCAAAGTTAGTTTTGATTAAAGTCCGATTTGTGCAGCGTTTTTCTGAGAACTTAATTTTTGAGATTTTCCTAGAAATCTCAGAATTGTGAATTATTTAAATGAGAATCGGATTTTGATGGTATATCAAACTACGTTTGAATCCGTAGAATTTCATTTATTGCGGACTGAAATTCAAGCAGTTTTGGACTCCTTCTGCCTGTAATATATATAAGCACAAGCTTCGAATATCCTATAATTATTATTATGAGGCCATAACAACCCCATTGGGTCACCGCCTGAAGCACTATTTGTCTTTTTTATGCTTCCTGTGTGTGGATTTCAAATCCTACGCCAAAACGTAGTTTTTCTAGGAGGGTCATGTCTATCGACATGAGCGGAACTCGAACCCACAGCCTCTTGTTCTTCGGAACTCTGCGTTAGCAACTAGTCCACCGAGGCTGTAGGGTATCTATGCGTTTGATAAGTGGTAATTGTTGACAAAAATGTTGGCGCACAATTTTCGTGTTGGCCAAATGACGCGCCAATGTCTAAACACAGGACGAACAGGACAAAAGGACGAAGGGACGAAGGGACGAAGAGGACATGTGTGTGTGTGTGTTTGCGTTGTGCCCAGACCCCATGGCGTGCAGCATGCCGGGACGCGTCCACTCCGGACTGAGACCCATACTAATGCCGCCGATTAACATTCGCAATGCCGCGCAAAGCAGAGCCAAGTGGAGCTCCGAAAGCTGAAGTTGTTGCCTCGGAGACGGAGGAAGTTCTGGAGTTTGGAGGACATAGGCAAAGGCAAAGCCTATGGCCAGTGGACATGAACACGTCTGGTTACACGTACCGAACACGATTAGGACACGGTCAAAAACAGGCAGAACAAGTAGGGAAGGATTATATTCCGCGCGCCGAAGATTTGGTACTCTTTCCGGAGGTTGATAACGAATCGTGGGACTATACGAACTTTTAGTCAAATACATTTGAAAACATGGAAAATACGGGAAAACCCGACTTTTGGTTATATGACAGCTCTATGATATAGAAATCTGATCCTTATGAAAATTGGTGGAGCGGTAGATAATAGCAAATTTGGAGATTATGTGATCTTTCAGTCAAATAGGTTAGAAAACGTGGGAAATTTGGGAAAACCCAACTTTTAGTTATATGGCAGCTATATGATATAGAAATCTGATTCTTATGAAAATTGGTGGAGCGGTAGATAATAGCAAATTTGGAGTTGGAGTCAAATACGTTGGAAAACATGGGAAATATGGGCAAAACGGTCATTTGGTTATATAGTATAGTGGTGCGATTCGACCAGTTCCGAAAAATGTGCTGACGCATAAGAAAAGAAGGTTATGTGCCAAGTTTTATTAGGATAGCTCAAAAATTGAGGGACTAGCTTGCATACAAACAGACGGATAGACGGACAGACAGACGGACATAATTTAATTGATTTCTTTTGACCTCCTGACCATTCTGAATATATTTATTGGAGGTCTACGACATTTCCTTCAATGCATTACATACTTTCGGCCATAGTGAATATACTATTGTCTTCGAAAAGAGTATATATAAAGCAAGTCACATAGCTATAATAAGCAGAAGTAGGGGGCACAGGGTGGAGCGGGTGTAACAGGGTGCGCAGGGTTGCATATGTTGTTATAACTTTTGCCAGCAAAAATGTGCGATAAACTACTTGGCACTTGGCAGCGGCTCAGCCAAATCGTGGGAGAGTCGGAGGTTAGAGGTCAGAGGTCGGGTGTCAGCGTTGCCAACGACACGGCCAAAAATTGTGGCATGTCTCCGATGCCACAAATCAGGGTTGCAGCAACAACAACAAAAATCAAAAAAAAAAAAATAATATAATTAAATTAAGCCAAAACTTTGAAAATCCGCAACAAGTTGGCATTAAATTAATTTCGGAAGGCCCTAAGACCCAAAGACAAGCTGATTGATTCAATGGGTTCTAAACGGAGAAGCGGGTTCAAGTGCGGTTTTGAACCGGTTCCAAACCGGTTGCGCAACCCTAAAAGGCAACCACGTAACGTGCATAACTTCACTACAATTTACGCCTATTTCACATAAAACTTCCCAAAAAAAAAAAGGAAAACAAAAAAGGAAAAATTTGGGGGGAAAAACGAAGGAGAAAAAGAAGAAAAATTGGGGGGCTGACGTTGTGCGTGATGTAGTTACAGAGAAGCTGTTAGGTGTGTGAGTGTGTGTATCTGTGTGTGTATTCAGAGTGTTGCCTTGTCGCCTTGTCTGTATTGGGGGACTATTTGTCCCACGTTGGGCGCCAAGGCGCGCCTTGAGTGAAGTTTATCTGCCAATGCGGTTTGATTTTATGCAAATGATTTTGCGACAAGTCACATGCAAAGGGTATATATGTATCTATGTGTGTGTGTGTGTGTGTGTGTGTCTGTGTGTGTGCGTGTGTGTATGTGTGAGTAGTATATATGCATGAAGAACATGGTAAATTTTCAATGTTGCCACAACTTTCAGCCCAAATCAATTCGAGCTTGCCAACGTGAGATGCAGGCCAAGCACAAAAAAACCCAGTAGGGGAAAGGATTATATTTTTCTAACCGAAGATTAAATACACTTTCAATATATAACAAGTAATAAAGCTCTAGTCGAGTGAGCTTGACTACGAGGTACCCTGATCCCAAAATTTTATCGATTATCGGGCGAAGTGGGCGTGTTATTAACGAAATCTTAGAACTAAATATATGTGTTTTCTAGGTTGAAGTCTTGTAATTTGGAAAATGAATGCGTTCACACGGACGGACGGACGGACATGGACTTAAATCGACTCCGCTATTGATCCTGATCAAGAAGATATATACTTTAAGGGGTCTGCCACGCCTCCTTCTGCCTATTACATACTGTTTACTATTGCTGTTTAGTATTGCAAGCAACTATTTATTTTCAGTCTATATAATATAGTGGTCTGATCTCTTAGAAATTTAATGGAGCATTAGATAATATAAAAACTTAAGTTAGTGTTAAATTTCAATGGATTTGCTGAATAAACATGGAATATATGAACAGAACTGACTTTTATTTATATGGCAGCTATATAATATAGTAACCCGATCCTTTTGAAATCTGATATGGTGATAGATCATTAAGAAAATGACATGCGTGTCAAATTTCAATGCAATAGTTCGAGATATATATTATAGACAAAACCGACTTTCAGGAGCTATGCAATATAGTTCGCCGATACTTTTAAAAATTGGTGGATCGATTTATCGTAAAAACAACTAAAGCCTGTGTCAAATTTAAATATCATTGTCTAAAAAATATGGGATATATGAGTAAGAAACCCCTTAGTTGTGTGGTGTATGTAGAAGTTTTTCTTAAATCCATAAGTTTTTCTTAAATCCATAAGTTTTTCTTATATCCAACGTTGCACTGGATTTATATATATATAAATATATATTCTATATATATATAGAATCATAAACATATGTAAAATTTGAATCCAATAGCTTGAGAAATAAGTCAAATATGGGTTATCTGACCTTAAGTTGTATGATTAACATATGATATAGTGGTCGGAACCTTTTGAAATTCAATGGATAGTTAGATTATAAAGAAATGTAGGTGCTTGTAAAACTTAAATGCCAGAGCTTGAAAAACATGAAAATTATAGGCAAAACCTACTTTAGTTTTAGGGCAACTATACCATATTGTAGTCGCATACTTGAACTTTGGAATAGCCATTGATATTTAAGGAACTTGAGTTTTGGAAGAATTGAATTGCAATAGCTTGTAAAATACGGAATATATAAACAAAACTGACTTTCAGTTTTATAGGAGATATATATGATATAGCCGTCTAATACTTTTGAAACTTGGGGGATCGCAACGAAAGCGTGTGCCAATTTGAAATACCAATGCCTGAAAAGTATGATATATATGAGCAAGACCGATTTCTAGTCTTAGGGACACTATCGCTAACGTTCGATAGGGTAAGTTTCGACAAATTTTGAACATACTAACTTGTTTCCAACACACTTCTTAAAGAAAATATCATATACATTTTGTGTGTTGTTCGTCAAGTTTCGTTGATGCCCCGAAAGAAAGAGTATGAGCCAAAAATAACACTTTCTTGAGGTTTTTTAAGCTTACGCCCTAATGGCTAACTGGGGTACTTATTGATTCATCCCCGAACATGGGGAGTTACGTGTCAGGCTTGAGCTCTTTAGCTGTCATAGAGTCTGAGAGGACTGACAAACAGACAGACTTGGCTAAGTCGACACGTTGATTGATCTACCCCAGCCGCCTGTTACATAGCTACTGACAAAACTATAATACCCTGTTATTCCCATTTTCGATGGGATCAGAAAAAGGAAAATTTGTGGCGAACAAAATGGGCGGCAAAGGCGTTGGTTTTTGCAATTTGTACGCGACGCTTGTCAAAAAAACATTGCATAACAACAACAACAACAACAACCAGTAGTAAGTGCAACAACCACAACAACAACAACAACAGGAAGAGGAAGAGGCATGTAAATGCCACACGGTCGTTGAATGAGTGGCATGCCACACAGTGCTGGGGATATGCAAATAGTCAAATGACTATCGAAATGCAATGCACTTGACCTTCTCTCGTTTCGTTTTCGATATATACCATATATAGCCCTTCCCTGACCTCTGACCCCTGCCCGCTTCCCCTGCCCCTGCCCATACCGCTCCTGACCACTTCTTCTGGGGTTTTTCCACTCAATTTTGGACTTGTATTTCCGCCCGCCCGGCCATAAAGTGGCTGCGGAACTTTGACATTATAATTGACATTTAAATGCAACTCGGGTCGGGCGTCGGCGTAGTTCGTATAAATGACAATGTTGAATCAATTAAAAATTAATTGCAACTGAATTTTAATTATTTCTTGAAAATTAATTGAGCCGAAGACAAGCGCAAAACGATCCACTGCACAGATATTTCGCATAATTTCGACCAAATGGGAATGCTCTCGTGGGAAGTGCTTTGGCATTTAAAGGGGATAAATCAATAGTTTCAAGAGGAAATAAGACTATATAAATTGGCTTGGATTGTGCATTTAATGAAAGCTTTAACAGTTTGGGAATTTCAGTGAACAATCAACGGGGTTTTACTACGAGAAACCGAATATAACTAAGAATTAAGGAAGCATAGAAGATTTTACTCTCTTTTCAAAGCTTTTCTATAATTATAGTATTCTATTTATATAGAAATATAGTATATTGTATATTTTATCTAATCGTACGACCATAACAGCCCTATCCGGTCAAATCCTGAAGCACTATTTTTATTTATTTCTGTTTCCTTCACTGAAGAACTCTCTTTTTACATGGGTGGACTTAGAATCCTAATCCTAAATCCAATCATGTTTTTCTAGAAGGCTCATGCCTATCGACATGATCGGGACTCGAATCCACGACCTCTTGTTTGGCGGTACAGTGCGCTATCCACCGGTCCACTGAGTCCCCTTGTGAACACAATCGCAACTATTCCTGTTAACTGACAATGGATCCCGATCCTTTTGAAATTTTAGAGATCGATTAATATAAAAGATACTAAAGTATTGTTAGATTGATAATATTAAATATCAGAGCTTTAAAAACATAGAAATTATAGACAAAACCTAATTTTGTTTGCCGATCAGCTATATGATAGATCATTCAGATTCCTTTGAAATTTGGCAGATCGTATAATAGTCAAGACACTAAAGCGTATGTCACAATAAAATACCATTGTCTGAAAAATATGAGAAATACAGGCACGAACGAACTTTATCAGTCATAAGATATAGTGGCTTGATACTTCACACAATTAGTGGATCGCTAAATACTTCAACTTTTAATAAGCTATCATATTTAAGCTAACAAGGAGATTCCTATACCTTTTATTCTTTCGCTCTTCTATAATTTCTGCGCTTTATCTAATATACATCTATATATTATATATATTTTATGGTAGGACTCATTGTCTGACAGATTAAATCTCTCTTAAATACTGTATATATTATGTAAATTTTGGGTAAATCTGGCTATATATATATTGTAATTTGAAGCAAATTAGGTTCTAATTTGGAAGATTGCCGGAATTCCAAAATATATGGAGCAAAATGCAATAGTTTTTTTTTCATATTTGACGGTAAAGCTATATTATATTATTGTCTTTTCATTACCATTGAAATTTGGTAAAATCGATAATATATATTTATATGGCCATAACAACCCTATCACAGCCTGAAGCACTCGTTGTCTTTGTTTCTGGTTCCTTCAATGGAGAACTTTTTTTTAAATGGGTGGATTTCAAGTCCTACGCGACAACCTAGTTTTTCTAGGAGGGTAATTTCTAGCGACATGAGCGAGACTCGAACCCACACCTCTTGTTTGGCGGAACAGTGCGCTATTCGGTGGTCCACCGAGTTACCCTAAATCGATAATAATGGTTCTATTAGTGAATCAATAGCAAAATTTTCTAATTCTTCCGATTATTTCCTATAGATAAACTTGTCACTTCAACGACGTTAAATCAGTTTTGAGGCTCAAACAACCTCATGACTTACTATAAGACATCATTAACTAATCGTAGATCAGGTTAAATGGATTTACACTGGATTTATGGATGCCTGTCGGTCAGGTAAATATATAGATGGAAATTGAGACGGTAAATAAAGCTTTGTAAAGCTTTTAAGTGACATTTCAGCAGCTTGATAATCCGAAACAATCGCTGGACCTGGACACTTGAGACGCAATTCCCGAGCACCGTGCGTCATCCACGCCCACAGCCAGCTCCTTCCCGCCGTAGGCTGAAATTTCCTGTGCAAAGGAGATGGGTTATTGCCAGACTGATTGCTCCCACAGGCATAATCTGGCCGGGATATTCCTCGGGTATTTCAGGTGGAAGCACAAATGACTTTGTGGGCCTAGACTTATGTCGGGCACTGTGTAAATAGAAGTTGTTGTTGTTGTTGTTGTTGTTGTCCCTGGTACGTGTGGCGTGTTTATTTGAAGGTTAAAAATGCATAAACTTTTGGAGCACAAAGTGAAAGCAGAGTGAAAGTCGGGGAAAGAGAGAGAAAGCACGTTCTGGCTTTGTTATTAATATTTAAACCTGGAATTTAAATGCAATGCATGAAACGCAAATGATCGAAAACAACAACAAAAAGAGAACGAAAGCAAAGGAAATGAAATCAAATTACAATTTCTGCTTTATCTCTCTTTCCCAAGCTGTCTCAAACACTAAACAACACACCACACCATACTACACTATACTACACTACCCTAGACTACCCTACACTCAACACTACTCTCATACTTTATATACCACTGTTACTTACTTTAAACTGTCTTATACCCTGTAAACCTTGAGTGACTGTACAGGATGGTATTACACCTCGAGTCTTTTACGGCCAGGGAGATCAGAAGGATGTATCTTAGAGACGATGGCTCAGCGAGGTTAGGATGTGCCTCGATCATTTCTGCATATCGACTGCTGTGTAGGTTTATTTGGTCTCCGACCAGTACAAATCGGAGGTCCCAAGAAGAAAATCTTACGGCTAGGGAGATCAGAGGTATGTATTCTTTGCAAACATCTTAGAGAGGATGGCTCAACGATTCGCCAGCGAGTTTAGGATGCGCCTAGAACTTTTCTGCATGTCGACTGCTGTTTAGGTTTATTTGGTCTCCGACCAGTACAAATCGGAGGTTTCAAGAAGAAATCTTACGGCTAGGGAGATCAGAAGGAAGTATTCTTTGCAAACATATCGCCTGCTGTGTAGGTCTATTTGGTCCCCGAACCAGTACAAATCCGAGTTCGCTCATAATGACCGAATTGGTTACGAAACAAGGGATGTCGTGCCCCAAACTGGTATTACGTACGTCCCAGTGGGTGTTAGGATCGCATGGATGAGCAGGAACTTGGATGTCAGATGAGCTTATTCAGCTTCTATTATTATTATTATTATTATTATTATTATATGTATTATATGGTAATAACAACCCTATCGAGTCAAAGCCTGAAGCACAATTTGCCATTATTTCTGCTTCTTTCACTGAAGAACTTTTTTTCCGTGGTTGGATTTCAAATCCTACGCCACAACCTAGTTTTTCTAGGAGGCTCATGCCTATCGACATGGGCGGGACTCGAACCCACGACCACTTGTTTGGCGGGACAGTGCGCTATACTCCGGTCCACCCGGCCCCCAAGCTTCTACAGGCACAGCATACTTCAAGGAGCACTCGAATTTTTACCTAATATGCGTGACGTTAACCCCTAGTTGAATCCTCAAAAGAAAACCCTATTTTACATAAAGGTCGTGTGTCCCCAGCCCTTTCCAAGCAAAACCAATTCAATGCAAACTTCTGATTTCGACACTGGTTTACAGGGTATCTTTAATCATGCTCTATTTACGTTCTATTTACAGTGTGTAAATAGTTTTTTGCGCATTTGTTTTGTCTGTTTGTTTGTTTATGTGTGTTGTGTGTGTGTTGTGTGTGTAGGTGTGTGTGTGTGTATATAGGTGTGTGTGTGTATATAGGTGTGTGTGTGTGTGTGTGTGGCCTTGTTCTTGCTTTTAGCAATATATTAAAATTCAATTTAATACAATTTCAATTGTTTGTGCGTGCGAAGGAGATGGCTATGGATATGGCGTCGGCCTTATCCGAGGTGAGAGTGAATTACAGTTGCGAAGAGCGTGCCAGGGATAGTAAAGTGTAAAGCGCCGAGGGGAGTTACAGAAATTTCAATAGATATAAAATCCGAAGCGAACGAAATAGAAGTTAAATATAACAATTTATGGGCCTCAGTGGACTCGAGGATAGCGATCTGCCTCACCCAGCAAGAGGTGTAGGTTCGAGTCCCGCTCATGTCGATAAGCATGACCCTCCTTAAAAAAACTAGATTGTGGCGAAAGATTTGAAATTCACCCACTTAGTCCTTCAATGAAGGAAGCCAGAAATAAAGGGAAAAAAATGATTCAGGCTTTGATCCGATAGGGTTGGTATGGCCATATAAAAATTAAATACAATATTGTATACAATATTTCTACATAAATGCATTAATTTAGGTATAGTAATGCTTTGAAACGAGCTTAAAATCCTCTATCCTTACTTAATTCTTAGCTATATTCGGTTTATCGTAGTAAACCCCCGTTGATTGTTCACAGAAATTCCCAAACTGTTTTTATTAAATGAGCAATTCATAATAATATATATATATATAAATGTTTATTGAAATCAAATTTTTACAATGCATATGAAATGTCATGGATCTTTAGTGTAAGTCTCCGTTTCGAGATAAAATACTTTGGAAAAATACTTCTACTTTCAAGTTATAACTGATTTAAAGAAGGACTGGCTTTCACAACGAACAATCTCATTCAAATTTATACAATCATAAGAAAAAGCAAAGTTATGAGTGTACTCCACTCGAGTGGTTCCACCAGTCCTTGAGTTTTTACCATACATTCCATCCAACTCAATTTATTGGAAGATGATAAGCATTGTGATATGACACTTGCGGATGCAGTATAGAGTGATTCTTTCTCCTTATCAAATCCATATATGAACGAAACGTATAATCTTTTAAATTAAAAAAAAAAAAAAATAGTGTCTTTTAAAAAGAAATTCCCCGTAAAACCGGCTGTAAGCGAATCTAATCTACCCGCTTTGAACATTTTTTCCAAATTGAGATCAAGTTGTAAAAACCCGATAAATGAAAATGAAATATAAAATATGTTTTTAGTTTTTAAAATGTTTCCATCATTTAGAGAGAAATACAATACAATACAATACAATGCAATACAAGAATAAAAAGTTTTAGAACAGAAGGATCGGTGGAATCGAACGAATCCGTTGAAAATGGAGAAACTACAGCAACATAAGGGACAAAAAAGGAAGAAGAACTGGCTGAATTTAAGAATATTAAAGAAATAAAAATTTATGTAGAATTCAAGATAACAATATCAGGAAAGAAATAAAATAAAATATATGGAAGTCCAATAAAAATATCATAAAATAAATTTTAGTTCAGAATACAAACGGATTCAGAATCAAAGCTCAAAAATAGTCCAATAAGTTGATATAAATCTGGTACAGGAAATCAATCCAATTCTTTCCTTGGACAATACCAATCCTAACAGAGAAGGAGACGTTTCGAAACAGCATATACAGAGCTATTGGAGCTTCAATACGAAATCAAAAATGACGTGAAAATTTGAAGAATATAAAAAAACCAAACCAAATTCTGAGATGCATCAAAGAATCAATGGAACCATTGTATTGGACCAGGCGAATCAGCTCAATATGAACGAGATCGGGAACTCGATTTGTCGCTTCTATAACCGAAACGGTTTAAAACAGAATAAATGGAAATTAAAGGGAAATTAAGAAAATAAATAAAATATTATATATACAAATTAAATATAAATATTATAAAATAAGTTTTTTTGTCCGAAAATTTTCTTTTTATATAGAAAATAAATCTCTGTTTTCCATCACAAAGGATTCAGGCCAAGCAGTTCGGACAGCTGTTCCAGTTCAAGTAGCTCCAGTTCAAGCAGCTCC
Source organism: Phorticella flavipennis (assembly GCA_037040045.1). NCBI lineage: Eukaryota > Metazoa > Arthropoda > Insecta > Diptera > Drosophilidae > Phorticella > Phorticella flavipennis. The sequence goes on along the minus strand of JBANCY010000748.1, from coordinate 102 downwards.
AGTTCAAGTAGCTCAAGTAGAAGCTCATCGGAAAGGTATTCTTTTACTGGAATTCGTTGCATATAAAATATGGGCTTATAATATTTTTGATGATTAAAAATG
>JBANCY010000747.1:2372-18561 GCA_037040045.1 Phorticella flavipennis | reverse complement strand
GGGGTCGGAATACCCTGCCCCTGCCCTGTGGCTATAGCTCTACTTGTACCTTAGAAGTTCAATAACTTCCTTATATTTTATTGATAATTTCGTCATTGTTAAGAACGATAAGATCACCTATCTAATGTAATCTAAAGATAATGCAACAAAGTTTGATTTTCGATTAGAAAACACTTTAAGTAATTGATAATTTATTTCAAAGACTGTAAAAACAATTATACATGGTATATTTTTAATAGGAAGCATCGTATTAATGGAGAAAACTGTGATTTGGAAGCCAGATTGGAATTTTAAAATATACCCTGATCCCATTTGAAAAGTCCGTCCGTCTGTCGAAAATCAAACTTTGTCCGTACAAACGCGCATATCTTGTAAACTACAAAAGTTACAGACACCAAACTTGGCATGAATATTCGTATATAGCATACGCAATACGAGTTTATTTCAAATTTCGGATGCCATGCCCATTTCGGCCGATAATCGATAAAAACGATTTTCGATAAAATGGCTATAACTTTGTAATTTATAGAGCTATCAAAACCAAATTTGGTAAATAGGGGCAGAGTACTCTCGACTGCAGCACTCTATCTTGTTTTATTTAAATTTTGGAAATAAATATTACTATGTGCCCATGAATGGGGCCTGGGTGGGCCAGTGGATAGCGCACTGTCCCACGAAACAAGAGGTGTGGGTTCGAGTTCCACTCATGTACTTAGCATGGCGTAGGATTTCAAATCCACACACTTAAAAAAAGCACCCTGTGTAAGTAGCTAGTGCTTCAGGTTGTAACCCGAAAGGGTTGTTATAGCCATAAAAAAGTGCCCATGAATATGACATGGATATGGAAACTCGCAGCTTTCTGGGAAACATTTCCATAGTTTTACTTCCTAAAATTTAAAAAAAAATCCATATAACATGAGCAACTGTTTATATAGATTTGAATATATATAGATTTTTTACTTTTGAAAGTACATATGTCGTCAAACAGTTTTAAAAATTTCTAAATAACTTATAATCATGAACGTTTTTTGCTGTAGAGAATATGTAGAATGTCCGATTTACATGAACATATTTGTTTTAATTTATTCTAACTACAAATATGATTAATCCCACAAAATTTCAATTATCTAGCTTTATGTTCATATTCTATGCCAGGAAAAGGGCAAGAAGATCAATAAGCGCTAGTCGCATTGTCGCAAATGCCAAAAAAAATTATCAAAGTCAGTTAACAGATAGCTATATATATGTTATATATACGTTCGGGAATGAAATGCGCAAATATTGTTATTAAAAGTGTTATTTAGTTCGAAAATTCCGAAAAGCATCCTGTATTGCACGGAAATTTTCACGAAGATCGGTAAAAAACACACATAATATATACTAAAATTTAGTATCTAAAACATATAAAAATGCATTAATTGGTTAGGATCAAGCGCATCACTGACATCAGAGTTCGCTGCATATTCTGTGTATATAAACATATATATAATATAAATAATCGTGTATATATACTATATATTGCATAGCCTGAATCATTGTCTCTCGCAATGAAGCACTCTCCACTCTCCACAACGCTCTATCTTGTTTGTTCTTTGCACTTACCTTTGCATTCCATCTCATTAAGGGGATTGCGCTAAGAAACACTTCGCCGAAAACGGGATTACAACGAATAGCAAAGAGAGCTTTGAGCTTTTTCTCTCCGTCACTTTTTACAGTTAGCCACGCACGAAAATGAGAGAGAATCAGAAAATAGGAAAGATAATCACAATTATCTCTGCACCTCTTTTGTATTCCTTAATTTACACTCTTTTCTTTTCGAAACCTTCATCTACATTTTATTTTAAATTTTTGGACAGCAACTAAATATAATAAGACGATCTAAATATCGCGTTCATCTACCGCCAGCACGCCGCGATCCATCGTTTGTCACGTGCCAAATTCTACTGGAACTGCTCTCCGCTGCAATTCGATCAAATATTTTGAGATCGACTTCCAAGGAGAGTAGAGAGAGAAATAGACAAAATAATAGGGAGATTGCGCTAAGCGCGTCGTCTCAATGCTGCAATCGCTTTAGGGAAACACTAACAATTTGCTTATTGGAAAGCTTTACATAAAATAGTTTGTCGATCAGACAATGCTTGTTCTGACCCCATTGAATATTGGAAAGATAGTATATTAACACATTGTTGCAAGCTCTTTATAGCATATTATTATTATTATTATTATTATCATATGGCTATACAAATTTCTGTTTAGATTCAGTAGTCCATGATGATAGCGCCGATCGTAGACATTATAGAAGCTAGAGCGTTAAATTTGGTAGGTTTTGTATTGTATTTGTATTATCTTTAGGTTTACGCGTAGCGTAGAGTTCCTTACGTATCAGGAAAATTCAGTAACCCGGGAACTTGTGTCTATTTTTCATCCGCGTTTGATGCTGGCGTCAGATCTAACCGTGGTATTCCAAAGCTTACAACCTTAGCATCAGAATTGACTTGAGCAAAGACATTGATAAAACGTGGACCTTAACTCCTGCGATGACAGGGCGTAAGTGGGATATAATCACCATAATTTAAGCTTTTGGAATTGGGAAAGTAGAGATTGGTGCCATCTACTATCCACCAAAGCAGTCATGGCCAAATGCTGTACTATAATGAACTAATTATTGAAAGCTATTAATCTTTAGATAGAACTTTCGACTATTTGTTCAATTGTTAACCATTAAAGAGTTTTCTTATCTGTCGAATGACAATTGCATATTGCACAATGACATCATTGGTAGAACATTCCATATTCTCTTATATATTGTACCGGTGAAAGAGAACTGCCAAAGTCGGGATCTATGTCGTCTGACACACAAGGCACATATTACTCTCAGAGAAGAGCTTGTCAACGCTTACATAAAAAAGTATAACAAATTAAATTGCTTTAGTTTATTTTATCAATACAACTACATACTATTCGGGCCTCGGTGAGGCAGTGGATAGCGCCAAACAAGAGGTGCGAGTTCGAAACCCGCTCAAGTCGATAGCCATTACCCTCCTAGAAAAACTAGTTTGTGGCGTAGAATTTCACATCCACTCACATAAAACAGTTCTTCACTAAAGGAAGCTGGAATAAATGAAAATAGTGCTTCTGGCTTTGATCCGATAGGGTTGTCATGGCCATATAATAATAATAACTACATACTATTGATCCCAATATATAAATATCTATGTATGATTTTGGGATAAAGATAAAAACATTTTTTAGCCAAAATAAGTTTGGTAAATAATAAATAAGCCAAATTTTCTATGTAATTAATTTTTAAATTAAATTTCACATAAAAGCATAACCAAAAGCTTTGGCCTTCTCCGTAAAATAAGACAATATAATTAAAGAGACGACTTGAAGTTTCTCTAAAATGATAAGATCGTCGATTCCGAAGTCAATTGTCATGAATGTCGCAATATCAGTTCGTCTCTGACAGTGGCAACAGCAGCGCCTGTGCCAAAAAAAAAAAAACAGACTACGCCCAATAAAAAGATAATAAATATATAACTGTATACATATAGTTACCCATATATATATACATACATATATAACATATATTTTACTTATCAATAAGTGAAATCAACGTGAAAAATAAGTTTATCTGCGATGCCACTGAAATTGTTGAAGTTGTTGCTGCTGCCGTTGCTGTTGTTCAGTTGTTTGGAAGCTGAGTGTTGGTGATGTGCGTCATGTGAATACTAATGAATATGATTCATTTATACTCATTTCATAGTGCCACAATGTTTTCGCTTCACCTGGATTGGTCCATACGAGAACAAGACACATTTACCCAAAGAAACCTGTGAGGCCAGAGTGGGGGATTTCAATGAAATACCCTGTGAAATGCCGTTGGTGGCAACGAGTATGTACAGTTGCCTAGAAAAGTCTTTGATATACTTCATTTATAAGCTCTTTTGTAATCTTAGCAAATGATACGGTACCGGATGTAAAAACCTTGTGGAAGAATCAGACCGTAAATCGAGAGCATTATTTGTGTCAAATGGCCCCGGGTTTCTCCTGTGTCAAATATTCCTATATATTCAAAGGCGGCAGTGAGTAAAGCTTGAAACCTTTTGAAATTATATATATATATATATATATATATATATTGATATTCCAGTCCAAAACATAACCTATATGTGCGCCAAGGTAAACAATACCAATGGCTGTTATAGGCAAAAGCATGCAACGGGCATGCTGGTTGAGGCCTGTGTTTGCACCTCCAAAGTGGGTCTGATACCCTGTAATAACAGCAACACTGCACAGTCTAAACAAATTTTAGGCTTGGCTCTGGCGCTGTACAGCATGTTTTATTATTGTTAAATAAACATAAAACAAAAATAAATATAAATAATACTAATAATAATAATAATGTACTCAATATAACACGCGATACTTCAATACGGTCGGAAGTGCATTGGCAATTTGTTAACTATGTCGTGGTGCTGGGCGAGGGGCAAAGCGATGGTGGTGAAGATGGGAAGAGGTGGGAAGTTTGGGAGGCAATGCTATATCTGTGTCTGGCCTTTGTTATACTTTGCCATGTAATGTGACATTTCCGCGCTTTTGATTTTGACAAGTTTGTGCAATTTATGTGCGTTCTTTATAGGCAATATTTTATTTTTTATGGTCTTCCATTGGTTTCGCGTTGGCTAAATAAACTGCCATAATTTATTTACTCGGCTATTAATCAAATGCAACAACGATGACGATGACGATGACGATGGCGACAACCACGATGAGGATGACTGTCCGCAAGGCATTTATTTCAAATATATTGTCTAAAGTTTTTAGATGATTTGGTCTTGAAATTATTATAGTTATATTTAAAGGCAAATTTATGTTATGCAAAAAAAAAATGGTGTGGCACACTGTTCCGCCAAACTGGAGTTATGGGTTCGAGTACCAGTCATGTACTTAGGATGAACCTCCTAGAAAAACTAGGATGTGGCGAAGGATTTGAAATCCACCCGCGTAAAAAAAGATCTTCAGTGAAGCAAGCAAATAATGCTGCAGACTGTGACCCAATAGCGTTGTTATAGCCATATAATAATAAAAGATTTGAGCACTAAAAGATAACCTTTCTCAAAATTGTTAAATCTGGTAGATAAATCTTTGTAAACAAGATAGAGTGCCGCAGTCGAGAGGGCTCGACAGCGTGGTACCCTGATCCCAGTCGAACAACACTCGGCTTATGCGGTCACACACAGACGAAAAACCCACATACACACATAGGTTCAGCCGCCAGGTGACATAATGCATTTTTTACCTTTTACCATTTTGGCCCGTTTTTGGCCACTTCTGAGTCTTATAACTTGGGTGTTTATGTTATCCGATCGTTCTGAAATTCTTAGCATTGGTTTATTATTATTATACTGTCATAAATATCTGAATATTCATAAATATTCGAACCATTATGATAAAATTTAGAAAATAAAGAACTTATTTAATTTAGGGGGACCAAAATTAGGATGGAAAAAATTTTAATACCACTTTCTGCATAGGCTAATAAGCACACCGATAACAAATTTCATGACTAGCATAAAAATTTATATACATATCGTCACTTTACGGGAAAATTGAGGGGTGTATAAAAATTTGGAGAAATTTTATTCAGCAGTTTGTAATTATGACCTTACTTACTGAGTTTGATGTCAATTGTTTTAAAAATGCCAAAGTTAAGGCCATTTTATCGAAAATCGTTTTTATCGATTATTGCGCGAAGGGAGCGTGACATCCGAAATTTTAAACAAACTCGTACTGCGTATGCAATACACGGATCTTCAAGCCAAGTTTGTAGTCTGTAGCTTTTGTAGTTTCCGCGATCGGCGCGTTCATTTTTCAAATGGAATCAGGGTATAACAAGATAGAGGGCTGCAGTCGAGAGTGCTCGGACGGACGGACGGACGGACAGACGGACATGGCTAAATCGCCTCGGCTATTGATGCTGATCAAGAATATATATACTTTATGGGGTCTGCCATGCTTCCTTCTGCCTGTTACATACATTCCAACAAAACTAGCTTCCTGGCTTTTCGGAAAGAGTATAAAATCCTTGCTGAGCCGAAGATATACTTTCCTCAATGGGCTCCTATAAAAAAATTAAATTTTATATACTGAAAAGTAGAACCTCAAACGAGGTTCTGCGGCTCAGCTCTTTGAAGACTGAACTCTCTATAGAGAGCTGGCTTTTCAACCAACCATCGTCACTATATAGTATATAGTTGTATAGTTTAATACTTTGCTCCATTAGAACTACAGTCAACTCCTGTTAGTATATATTATTTAGCCCTCAACGAAATAATTTTAGTAAAATAATTTAAAATATTTTGTTTTATACAATTTGTGCAACGTGTTGGCAACAAAAAGAGAAATCTCAACTCAATAATAACAATAAATAAACAGTAAATCAAACAAACCGTAAAATATTGTCACAGACAGCAGCGGCATAATAATAGGCTCACCCGCCCGCTCCCTCTATCCCCCTGCCCGTCTCTCCGCCCGCCTGCCCGCCTGCCCGGCACTGCCAAAGGACTAAAAGGATACGGCAACAGCTAGCCGGGCTGAACTCGATGTAGTCCGTGGCCAAATGGCAAACAATGCAGCCGATAAACAGAGAACGAGCCAATAACACAAACTCCCAACTGCCATTTTGCGGCGTGGAGTGGGCTTCGGGTTCGGGTTCGGAACACGCTGCGTATGAGCAATGTACACTGTGAACAATTAAAGCCAGGCGGCAACTGCACGGGGCGCCCGGGGCGGATAGGCGGAGAGGTGCGGAGGTGGAGAGGTGACTGCTGGAGATTGGCAGTATTGAATGTCCATTGGTCCAATGCATTCAAATAAACTAATTTTAATTCCTCGTACTGCGGCTGGGGCACGCAATCCAGCTCAATTGTGAGGCAAATTGGCATATTTCTGGCTTGGGGCAGCATGGGGACTGCGAGCTCCTCTGGATGGGCCGGGCCAGAATTTTGCTGACAGTCTCTGCGTGCAGATATTGCCACGAATTTACATATATATATATACATATTTATTTTATTTATGAATAATATTTTTATGATTTTTATTTACATTAAAAAATGCGAGAAAAAACCTTTAACAGACATTGGTAAATTATGTCGTTAAGCACAGGACTATTAACACATAATAACTATGGTTGTTGTTTATAGCCGGGGCTGTTGATATCTGAATATTTTATTCAAATTATACATTTATTCAAATATAGTTTATTTTGTCTTTTTTTTTTATTTACTTTCAATTTTACAGATTTTAAAAATCGTTAAGACCGTGTTTATCGGTTATAATCGTAGTCCGAAAACAAGCAAACTTTGGAAACAAAATACCCAAACTCAAAGTATTCTTTTGTGTGACTTGATTCAGACCTGTTCCTTAATTCATCTTCTTATTTGCAAAATGTTCGCCAATCTTAAATCGGAGAAGGTCCAATATGAGAAGCATTTTTATAAAAGAATCAGTAGCGCTCAAAAAATGATTCCAAACTTGATAGTGCACTTGATCTTACCCTTACGATGGTTTAACCTGCAAATTATATTTCTGGCAAAAATCGTCAAGTCTTCAATTGGTATGGAATAGATTCGTTATGATCCAAAATAACGATTACCATCAATATTTTAGCATCGATTAAATGAAGCGATTCAATTGTGTTGTGATCCAAACAATGGGCATTAAGTGCCAAACTTTTCAAAAAATTTCCGAAATTTGGAAAACTACCTTTGCCAAATCTCATAGATTACCACAAAATTTCTGAAATCGCTAAAAAGATTCTTGGGAAAATTCCAGAGATAACTTCAAATTACATTTGAGTTCCTATATTAATTTGAAGATGCCTATTTCGCTGAAGGCGCCTCGGTGTATAGCGCACTGTCCCGCCAAACAGGGGTTGCGAGTTCGAGTCCCGCTCATGTCAATAGGCATGACCTTCCTAGAAAACTAGGTCGTGGCATAGGATTGGAAATCTACACACATCAAAAAAAAAGTTCTTCAGTGAAGGGAGCAAAAATAAAGAGAAATAGTTCTCAAGAGAGCACGCAAAAATAGAGAAATTCGCTCAAGAATCATCGTGTAGCTTAAATATTACGTTTTGGTAAAATTATTAACATATTAATTATGAAAAACCTTAAGCTCCTTTAGACATTCTCGTTACCGCTCTTAATCTTGAGTCTCCATAAGTTATGAACCAATTTCCTACTCCCATTAATATTGAAAAATGCAAAAATAAACGAACTTCATTAAGAACTATAGAGCTGAAATCAATCCCAAGTATGGCCTGAAATAGAGCTCTAATATAACTCAACATTCGTAACACTTTCGTCCAAATTTGGCATCAAATTTAAAAATTGAAAAATATTTGAAAAAATTTAATAAATTCCCAGAAACATCTAATATTTCAGATACTGTTCTTACCCAGATTTTTAAATAAATTTGCACCTGGGGAAGAGCCTTTTTTATTCATCGTCATAAAATGCTGAACATATTATTTTTTGACGGATGATCCAAAGTTATTTAATAGGAGAATCTCTTTATATCCAATTTCTAGAAATCAACAAATTCAGTTAATTCACTTAAATGGTCAAATTTGCACATTAAGTGAAACTGGCAAAGGAAAAATTGCAATCGAAGTGAGCAAAAGACGAGAGCCCGGAGAAGGCCAGGCCAGGGCAGATCGGGGCCGACCAGACCAGTCTCGACCAGGCAATTGCTTTAATTTGCAATTCCATTTATATATGCAGCCAATTTATTTATAAATATTTGCCAATATATTCGATATGCATAGACTCTGCACGGACTCCTCCGAGCTGGACTGGGTCTGGGTCTGAATCTGGTCTGCGAGCTGTGCTTATCTTAACGCTTCGCCTAGGCCAAAGCTGACATTTTCGTGGTGTGAAATACAAACATTATTTGATGCTGTTGTTGTTTTTGTTATTGAGGCCATGTCCCTATCCCCCTTTTGTTCCCTCTCTCTCTCTCTCTCTCTGTATGGCTCCTAATATTATGCCATGTTTATGCACTGTCCATAACCAAATTGTTGTCATTGTTGTTTTTCTTGTTGTTGCTGCTGTTGTCACTGTGGCTATTTGTTCAGCATTTGCCTAGACAGTTTTATGCACAGCCCGATAAACCGTCCCACGCCTCGGATGCGTAATACCCTGCTATTCAGATCCGCATATAATTTATATGTCTGCGGCACGTTCGCCTATTTAACAAGCAATAACAACAACAACAACAACAACAACCAAAACAACAATAACAAAACAAAACGCTGATGCTAAATAAATGTGATTAGTTGTAGCCTTTTAATGCATTGATAACACTAGTTAGATAGTTGGTTTAGCCTAAGTTCGCTTGGATTAGTTATGGGATTGATTGACGGGATGCACGGTTGGGCTAATTGCCAAGCAAGATTTGATTTAACTAATGGATATGAGTTTTATCATCGTTAAACTTTAGAAAAAACGTAAGAAATATGCGATAGTCTGTCAAGCTCTTTTTTATGAAACGATGAATATTTTTGATGATTTAAAAATAGAAAGAAAATAAATATTTTCCTAAAAAAACCTATATCAATCTACATGTTCCAGGTAGTAGGACTTTGCTTATCCGTATACTATTATTACTATGTGGCTATAACAACCCTATCGGTTCACCGCCTGAAACACTATTTGTCTGTATTTCTGCTTCGTTCACTGAACATTTTTTTACGTACATGGATTTCAAATCCTAGTTTTTCTAGGAGGGATATGGTAAGTACATGTGTGGGACTTAAACCCAGACCTCTTATTTGGAGGGAAAATGCTTAATGTACTGTACCACCGAGGCTCAGGTACAGTACATGAACTCCTATCGTAAGGCTCAATCTCAATTAAATCGCCCTATTGAAGAATTCTCTCAAAGTCTCGAAATCAATACTGTCCGTACGATGCTTTGCCGATCATTGGGTTTCCAAAGTTCATCCATGAATATCCCTGAACCACAGCATTCATGAATCTACCAGAAGGACGAACAAGCTACGCGCGCTCCTAGTCACCCGTGTCTGAAGAACTTAAGCCTCCCGATAGCTGAATAACAACTAAACTGCTATTGATTTAAATAATATATGTTTGGAGACCCAACTGACTCGAATGGTTCAATATTTAAATGAAAATCATGCCTAATAAGCTCTAATGATCTACAAAGACTCCGAACCAACCGTAGCTCAAGAAATAAAGCCTCTGGATAGCCAAGTGACAAGTAAATTGCTATTGACTTCTTTGATACTTCGAGGCCCAACTGATCTGACTGGCTCTTGGACTACTTAGGTGTATTCCAGAGGAGAAAGTAACAAAAGTTACTGTTTCAACCTTATATCATTCTAGGATTAGTGCATAACGTACATAACCACCAAAGAACAACTAGGTTTTTGCGTAGGATTCTAAATCCACCCGTGTTTAGAAAAATTTTCAGAGAAGGAAGCAGAGATTAAGACAAAAATTGTTTAAGGCTGTGACCCGATAAGATTGTTATAGCCATATAATAATATCCAATAGAATTTTATATTATTATTACATGGCCTTAACAATCCTATCGGGTGTTTGTGATCTAAAAGTTATAAAATTATAGATTAGATTAGATTATATTATAGTCATGAATATATATTCCACAATTCGAATCACTATAATAGGGATTGTAGAAAATATTAGAACCTATTTAATTTAGGGGGAACCAAACTAGTATAGTAAAAAACCACTTTCCGTATAGGGCCAATAGACACCTACATACCAAATGTTATGACTCTTGCATAAAAAAATGCGACTGTTATACAAATTTCCTGACTTTTCAGGAAAATGGAGAAGTTTATCAACATTTTGGGAAGTTCCATTCTGCAGTTTCTTATCATGATCCTATATACTGAATTTGGTGATGATAGTTCTTTTTTCGAAAATTGTTTTTATCAATCGACCTTCATCACATTTTTCAAATGGAATCTGGGTATAAAAACTTTTTAGACGTGCTTTTCTCAAGGAATTTACTATCGACTCCTTAAAAGCCCATAAGAATGTTAAACACAAAGAAAACCACCAGATTATAAGCTTAAAATTGAGGATTATCATTAGGGAATCTGTGTCTCTATTAAAGCACACAATACAGTTAGCCCTCCCGTTTCGTAACCAACAACATTTAGAAAGATAGATAATATAAATACATATTAGATATTAGGTATTATACATTTTTGAAAATAAATACTAATATTATATTTGAAGAACAAGATTGTAAGCCATTTTATATAGCGTTGAGTTGAGTGTAAATATTTATATTTACTTGGCGCATGTATTGAGTGAGTGCATTCATTCATATTCACCGCATGCTCAATTATTCATTCGCTGTTTTTGCTCCAGTTTTTCAAATGAACTAAATTTGCACCGCTGCGTTTTGTATTTATTTTGACAACGGGAAAAACCGCAAAAACCACAACGAATTTAGCACGACGCTTGACCGGATGGACCGATGGACCCGGCGATAGACTGGCGGCTGGCAGCCTGAAGGACAACGGTGGCGGCGGGTGAGAGGGCTGAGAGGCGGGCAGCGTAGCTTCGATGCATTTGAATGCATTGCTGGAGGAGGTACCAAAACAAAATGGCGACTTGCTGGCCAATGAAGTGTGACAGGCCAATCACAAAAGCAACAAAAAAATGGCCAAAAGAATGCGCCAAAAATTAAGCATACGCCGCGTGGATCGAAGAGTAACTCCATGATATATACATACATATAGTATATAGTATATAGTATATAGTGTATATATGTATATTGGTAAAAGTGTATATTAGCCGCAATGCAAAGCCAAATGCAAATGAAACCCACCGCAGCGCGTTTCTGCCATTAATTGGCAATTTATAGCTGAACCAAAACCGCATCAGGAACCATCCACCCATTGACCAGTTTCACGTGCGCGCTCAAGTGAAAATTATCATTTCCAGCAACCGAATTTCTCATACAGCCGCAAAACAAGGCGAAAGGCAAATGGCTATAAAAATTGTACATAGAAATGCGACACCCGAAAAAAGCCAAAAAATGGAGAAAAAATAAATAAATAAAAGGAAAAGTCGCCAAACTTTAGACGACAACAAACCGTCCATGACGACAACAGAAGGCGACAGCCCAATAGACCCAACAAATGTGGAAAAAAATACAACTAAGGATGAATTATCTACAGCACGCCGAAGAGTTGCTACTCTTTTCGAAGCGATGGAAAGAAAGCGATACATTATAGAAAAATTGTACACAAGACTTAAAACTGTCCCCATATGCTTAAATATGTAAAATTTCAGTCCTATAGCTCAAAGAATATTGGAAATATTGACAAGATGTGTAATATGGTGGTCTGATCTTTCTGAAATTTTGTGGAAAGGCAGTTCAAAAAGCAATTTATGTGTGTGTAAATGGAAATGTGTGAAATAGTTGAGTTTAACTGAAGTCAGTTTGTCGACTTGACAATTTTCAGTCAGTACAAAAAAAATTAAAAATCAAACATTTTCACCTGTTATGGGGGGTGGGCGTGGCATCCAGCTATTTAGCTATTTAGGTGACACAATATATTTTCTTAACTTGTCGCATATTTTTGGCAAATTCTTCATCAAATTACTTCCGTGTTTATGATTCGTTTGTTATGAAATTTTCAGGATAACTTAAAAGGATAGTCATATAAGTAAAGACTAAAAAATAAATATAAAATATTAAAATATATTAAAATTTTAAACTTTAATCATTATGTTAACTATGTTGGTATTAGCACTGACAATCTATTTTTGCCCGTATTTGAAATCTTCTACGCATAATTTTCGTGTTTATAATCCGATCGTTCTGAAATGTTCAGGTTAGCTTTATGAAATGGTTATAAATATATATACGCAAATCAATCAAGTTAATATATTAAGAAATGCACAATTTATCAACCAATATTAAATATTCTTTCCATTTTCGACATTTTCCGTGGAAATTGGTGTTGTATCAAAATTTTGGGAAATTCCATCCTGTAACTTAATTTAATAACCCGTATGCCAATTTTGCAGCCGATACCCGGACCTTTATACCAAGTTTAAAGTCTCTAGCTCTTATAGTCTCCAATATGCATTCATACCAACAGACGGATAAGGCTGAATCGACTTATAATAATCCTGTTACACACATTTGCACAATCAAATTTCTATTGATTTCAGGGTATCAGTAAGCTAGGTGCCAAATTGTTGTAGGATAGCTCAAAGCAGAGGGACATACAGGCGGACAGGCTTACGAACATGGTTGAATTTCTGACCCTGCGACTGACCCTTTTGGAGGTAGCTTTGTGGTGTCTACGACGCAACCTTATACTTCTGCACAAAGTAAATAAACTTTTCGAGAAAAGTATACAAATAAAAGGTAGGTATACTGCTCTAGCAGTATATGCTGGACTAGTAGATATTCTGTAAATAGCTCCAAAAAATTAAGTTAGAATCAAACAATCTTTCAATTTCAAAATCATTTGCAGACAAAATCGCTCAAGAAGTCTATAGACCTCCCTGGTTAGTGTATAGCAAGTCCCAACCCCTTGCGATTTATCGCATTTCGCTGTGGTCGGCATTAGTTACGCTGAATTTTATCACAATTGCAATTCTTGCCGGACCCTTTTTCCCGAACCGCCAAAAAAGGATTTTTTCCCCGTTTTTTGGTTTGGCAGTCGGGCCAAGTCGAGCCGTGTAGGTGGCGGGGAAACGGGGAAACGGGGAAATGGGGGAACGTGGAAATGGAAGATGGAAGATGCCCGCTGCCTTGGCAACTAACCGAACGCGTTGAACAACGTTAATTTCCACATTTTGCCTTTTTAAATATAATCATAATACGGTCGGATTTTTGCTTTGTTGCCACTGTAAATGATTAACGCTGCGGGCGCCTTGTGGGCGTGGCAGAAGTGGGCTGGCCATTTTTGGTGTGCAGCTGGCATGACCTTTGGCTTTTAGCTTTAAAGTGCCAAAAATTTTCATATACTTGAAGCCTGATTGCCTCATTAGCAAAATTCATTTGGCTGCACTCCAGTAAGAGGCGCTTAGCTTAGGACCCAAACCCGAACCACCAGGGTATCTCCCAAGACCCTAGACAAACCAGACCAACCCCCTGCAGCTGATAACTGTAAAGTATTTGCAGTGCCGTTAAGTGTGCATAGAACGCGGAAAGTGCCAAAGGATTTGGAAAGTCGAGCCAATAAATACACTTCTCAATTGGAGTCTATGGGATGGTTGTGAAAGGGTTATTATTTTTTATTACAATTTAAAAGTAAAGTGGATTTATTGAGCCTACTTGGGTGAAATTTTATGTTTGAAAATTTAGAAGTCAGTTTTGGATCTTTGAATGCACATCTAGATACCGAATGGGCTCCCATTGTGGTTCACACTATATGTGGATATTATTATAAAATATCCAAAATGGAAGCGTATGTTAATTACGACTGGTGTATATTTTGATTTCCACGGTTATTCAAAACTTCTATATGGTTTTGTTTAAGTTTTATTTCGTTTTTTAAGTCAAAACTATGTAGTTTTATAGTGAAGGATTTTCAAATTAAAAACTTACATTATTTTTCATGCAATTCAATTTGTTTAAAATAACTTTTCATTTAATCCTTTAATCGAAATATTTTATCCGGTAAGTTGTTTTAATTGGGGCCTAGGTGGATCAGTGAATAGCGGGTCGTCCCGAGAAACCGAAGGTTGTGGGTTCGAATCCCACTCATGTATAGCATGAGCCTCCTCAAAAAAAACTATGTTGTGGCGTAGGATGCGAAATACACACGCAGACAATAAATCACCAGTGCACGCAGAAGAAATAAAGACATGTGACCCGATAGGGCTGTTATGGCCATATTATTATTATTATTATGTGGCTATAACAACCCTATCGGGTCCCAACCTGAAGCATCTTCCTCTGCCGAGGCTTTTTTGCTTTTTTTCATTGAATACTTATTTTTTAAAAATGGGTGGATTTCAAGTCCTACGCCAAAAACCAAGATCCAAACTAGGAGGGTCAAGTCAAATGACCTGAGCAGGAATCGAACCTACGGCTCTTTGTTTGGCAAGCCAGTGCGCTATGTACTGGGCTACCGAGACCCCCATGGCCATATAATAATAATATAATATAGGACGGCGATTTTATGGTAAGTAGACATTGTTCTTTAAGTAGAAAAGTCTCTCTTATGCGGTTATATGAGTTTTGAGGGCCGAAAAATTGACTATCGTCACGACTTTGTACATAATACATATTGATTGGAATGAAATTCCCTAACAAAACACCAGGAGAACAGAAGCACCAAGGCTGCCAACTGGTAAAATAAAAATAAGATCCACTCTCTTCCACAACCCACCCTCACTCCCACTCTCCAACTTGTCTTTTGGGACCCTGGTGAAGATTATGAATGAAATTCGCTAAAAAAATACCAGGCGAACAGAAATGCCCAGCAAGTTACCAGCTGGTGAACTATAAAATAGGATCCACTACCTCCAACAACCCACTATAACTCCCCCTCTGACGATCGTATTTTGGGAGTCCGGTGAAGATTATGAATGAAATTCCCTAAAGAAATACCAGGCGAACAGAAATGCACAGCAAGTTGCCAGCTGGTAAACTATAAAATAGGATCCACTACCTCCCACAACCCACTCTCATTTCCCCTCTGACGATCGTACTTTGGGAGCCTGGTGAAGACTATGAATAAAATTCCCTAACGAAATACCAAGCGAACAGAAATGCCCAGAAAGTTGCCAGCTGGTAAAATGTAAAATAGGATCCACTACCTCCAACAACCCACTCTCATTCCCCCTCTGACGATCGTACTTTGGGAGCCTAGTGAAGATTACGAATGAAATTCGCTAAAGAAATACCAGGCGATCAGAAATGCCCAGCAAGTTGCCAGCTGGTAAAATGTAAAATAGGATCCACTACCTCCCACAACCCACTCTCATTTCCCCTCTAACGATCGTACTTTGGGAGCCTGGTAAAGATTATGAATGAAATTCGCTAAAGAAATACCAGGCGAACAGAAATGCCCAGCAAGGTGCCAGCTGGTAAAATGTAAAATAGGATCCACTACCTCCCACAATCCACCCTCGCTCCCCCTCTCATAATCGAATTT
>JBANCY010000746.1:2868-20975 GCA_037040045.1 Phorticella flavipennis | reverse complement strand
TGTTTGTGTTTTTGTTTGTTTGTGTTTGTGTGTGGACTCTGTGTTTTATGCCGCACACACACACAAACAGACACACACACACACACACACACACACACATTGCAATTGGGCGTAACGTGTTCGGAAGGAAGTTCTGTGCACCTCCCGCAGCTGGTTTTGGGGCAGTCGGGGAAGGGACAGGAAACCACTTGGTCTAGGTACTTTCGCCATTTCTAATTGCTGACATGCCATGTGCTGCGTCCACGACGACTGCGACCATGCCCACTGCCCATTGCCCCAACGCCCCAATGCCCCATTGCCCGTTGCATACTTTAGTGCGCATGCAATTTTAATGCCCATCACACGAAACCCATAGTCGTAACTACCCTTTTCCTTGCTGCACCCTTCTGGTACCTCCTGATCCTTCCTGCTCCTCCTCCTCCTCCTCCTGCTCCTCCAATCGCTTATTGCTATTGCAAATTTCATGAGCAGTAACAAAAATATAAATCAACAAAGTTTCTTGCGCATGGCAGGGCCTGTTGTGGGGGGTCTTCGGGTGGTCCAAACCCCACCCCAATCCCAAGAAGTCAAGGAGTAACTTCTCCTCAGGCTCCCAAGTTGTTGTTGCTTCATTGAGGTCAGCTGTCGCAGCTGCTGTTCCCTTTTTGCATAATACATGACACATGGCCCGCATTTTCATCGATGCTTTCTTCGCACTGTTTGCCTTCTCCCTAGGGGGCTTAGTGCCTACAGGAAGAGCTAGAGGGCGGAGGTCCTTTCATTTATAAGCCGCTTATGTCTGACTTAACTGGTCCTGCAAATTTGCCAACCAAGTTGTATTCCCAAAGTCACCCAACTATGACATACTCATGTGTTCCCCCAAAAATAGCCCATTTCTGTTGCTTGACTTAAGCAATCAAATTTTGACCTAACGTAAAGCCAGGCCGTAAAACTAGGCCAGGGCAACGAGGCTGGAAGTGTCTGTCGGAAGTGTCTTAAATTTCAACTTCGACTGATTACAACAAAGCCAGCTTTACTGGAGCACATAATGCCCTTGCTTTCATCATGCCCTTTGAAAGGTATATAAGTAGTACACTTCCTGTTTATCTCCAAATGCATTAGTTAACTTGCTCTCAAGTAAGTTTCGGGAATTATTGGCACAACAAAATTTAGATATAGTTCTATATCTTTCAAAAAATTTGATAATTTCATCGTGCGTTAACTCATTAACCTCACTTTTTAAACAAAATTTTTCGAAACTCCTTTATACCCTTCCCTTGCACATATAACTTGGAGCATCATAAACCTTTCTTGACTCAAATTGAACACATGATATCCAAATTCACCCTTAACCCTTTAATGCCCAATTTCCACCATTTTATTGACATCTCAATTAATATTTGTCTTCCATGGAAAAGGAAAAACTTTTTCAGCAAACTGAACGATTCCCGGAACTTATCTGTTTTCGGCCGAATGATAATAAGGTTTTTCCTGCGAATTTTTCACAGTTGAAATTAAAAATAAATTAAATTATAAAATTGCCAATCATTTGGTATTCCCGGAATTTTTTTGACAGTCAATTTTGCAACTTTTATGATATGATTTCTGGAAATACTTTGAGACGTATTGCATTAATTTCCCAAACAGTTTTCCCCCCTTAACATTAAACATTGATTATGCAATTTTCATAGAAGAACTCATAGAACTTGATGATTGATAATCAAAACTTTTAAACACTTTCCTTGGGCAATCTTTTCTAGTTTTCAGAGTTCCCAAAAGTTTTTAATAATTTCCAAAAGTTGTCAAAAGTTTTGACAAACCTTTGGAAAGTTTTTTTTAAATATCAATTTGATGGATAATGCAAATCTGTTGAACCGAAACTTTTCAAAAATTTCAAAAAAATATAAACTTTTAAATTTATAAGTAAAGTTTTGACAATTCTTTGGAAAGTTTTTTAAATATCAATTTGTGAAACGTTTTTGAGTTTTCGGATCGCTTTCACAATAACACTGCTAGAAGTTCTTAATTCGGTGTAATATTTTCTAGTTATATTACTTATTCTTTGGCATTTGGAGTTAGGATCCCCAGACTCCTGAAGCCAGCTCCAAATTGAATGGGCCACATCCATCTGTCGTTAAAAGTAGATTTTTTATAAGGATCGGATCAGCACCATATAATATAACTGCCAAGCGACTAAAAGTAGGTTTATAGTGATGGATTCCCCAAAGTTTTGGAATGATTTCATTAACAATTTCTTAGTTCTGAATAAACTATCATTAGGCATTCTTACGATAAGCTTGAAGAAAGAAAGAAAGAGCAACTCCCGCATTTCTTTTTTGACAGTTTGTGCAAAGAAAAAGTTGACATTATAAAGAATCTGCCTTGGCCCATTTAAGCCTTGTTTTTGTATACCTTTTGCAAATATTGTTTAATATAATCCCCAGCAATTTACCTTATCTGAAATTCTATCAGCCATTTTGGTTAATCCTCAGCAAAACAATACACTTGTCTCTAGTGTTGCGTTTCCTTAGCGCTTAAGGCCAGGTTGGATCCCAACGTCTGTCTGTCTGTCTGTCTGTCGGTCCGTCTGTCGGCTGCCTATCTCTCTGTGGGGCTCTGGGGGGCTCTTAACTGATTTAATTTTAGCCATCTTATCTGCATTTGAAATCCAGCCAATTTATCTCTATCAATTTGAAATCAAACCACACACAAACAGCCAAATGACCGACCTTGTCCAACTCAATTCCTTTTTGGAGAATTGACCAAATTGCCCCGACAGCGGCAGACGCTGCTCGCACGTGGCCCAAATGGCTTTTTCGGGGGGCGCCCATATTTGCCTGGGGGGTTTTAGGCATATTTTCTGCTTCTTCTTTACACTTTTTATACTCTTTCCGAGGAAAGTAGTATATTCACTTTTTCCGTAAGTTTGTAATGTATTGAAGGAAACTTCGTAGAGCACCAAAAGTTACATTCAGAATGGTTAGGAGGATAAAAGATATCGATTGAGCTATGTCCGTCTGTCTGTCCGTCCGTCTGCCATGTATGCAAACTAGTCCCTCAGGGGTTGAGCTATCGTAATGAAACTTGACACATAGCCTCGTCGGTACCAGCACGATCAGATCACTTTATAGTGGCGATATAACCAAAATTCGGTTTTGCCCATATTTCCCATGTTTTGCAACGTATGGGACTGAAAGCTTATATACTCCCAAGATTCGCTATTATCTGCCGTTCCACCAAATTTCATAAGGATCGAACTTCATTGCCATATAGTGGCCATATAATCAAAAATCACTTTTTCCCATATATTCCATGTTTTCTAATGTATTGCGGTGAAAGTTCACATACTCCCAAGATTCGTTATTATCTACCGCTGCACCAAATTTCATATGGATCGGACTTCATTATCATATGGTGGCCATATAACCAAAAATCGGTCTTGCCCATATTTCCCATGTTTTGCAACGTATGGGACTGAAAGCTTATATTCTCGCAAGATTCGCTATTATCTACCGTTCCACCAAATTTCATAAGAATCGAACTTCATTATCATATAGCTGCCATTTAACCAAACATCGGTTTTGCCCATATTTCCCTTGTTTTCCAACGTATTGCACTGAAAGTTCACATACTCCCAAGAATTGTTATTATCTACCGCCAGCCTCGAAAAGAGTATAAAATCTTCGGTGCGCCGATGATAATCCTGCCTTATTTGTTTCTTTTAAAAAAGGCAACTTTTTGGATGGCTACTGCAACGCCGGATGGGGTGCAAGGTAACAACGCCTTGACCTTTGGCACAGCCCCTGAATTTAGCTAAGGGTGCCAGTCAGCCAGTCGGCCAGCCAGCCAGTCGGTGGGCGTGGCTGGTGCGCGTACGCCTTCAACGAACGTAATGGCTTCCGGTTTGCGGGGCATGATGGCGCATCAAGGTGGCGCTGGCGGTTCCAGTGGTTTTGTGGCCATGGTGTTGCCGTTGGTGGTTTTATTTAAAGCTCTCGTTGTTTGAGTTAAAATTTCGCAACACCTGACCCCATCATTGGTCCGGATCCGTTGTAGGAACAACAATAAAATGTAAAAGAGAACCAAGAAAATGGTTATGGAAATAGAAATGGGCGAAATGAAAATGAAAATGGAACTACTGAAAGCATTTAATGTCGACGTCATTGCCAAAGCATTAAGTAGGCGCCTTGAAATACCATAAAAAACAAAGGGAAAGCGCCCTTTTCAAAGTTCAAAAAGACGATGCAAATGGATTAGAGTTGGCATCAAAAATATCTAAGCTAGGGATTAGTTTTCGTTCGAAAAACGGACCAAAGGATGGCAAATTTTGAGGGTGCCATGAAAGTTTCTAATCTCGCCCATTTGTAAAACTTTTTTTAATTAGTTCTAAAAATAGGAAGAGTTGTAAAGGGCGTGGTCAACAATTGTAAATGCCATAGGTTTTATAATGTATATATAACCCACAGTACCAAATTTGATGATTCCACCTAGACAATTGCGCTTAATAATAGGTTTTCAACAAATTACAGAAGAGATTGGACAGCTAGCTAAAATTTAAAATAGATTTAGCCAGCGTATGGTATATAAGGCTCTATGTACCAAATTTAATAACTTTAGCTCTTGAAGATCCCGAGATCTTCATGTTTAAACAGTTAAATAGAACATGGCTGGATTGTCTCGAATCATGAAAACCATAATATAATTATGATAATCTGCTTTGCTTATATCCATCTGAAGTGCTGGTCAGACAAGCTATGTCCCATCAATCGGAAAAGATGGTAATCGAAAGGAACAAGGTATGGGACTTCCCAAAGAAGTGTTTCGAAGTAAGTCTTAAAGTCCCGACTAGCATGTGGCCAATCGTTGTTGTGCTGCAATATAACTTTGTCATGTCTATCCGAAAATTGCGGATGTTTTTCTTGCAATACTCGGCTCAAATGCAGCCATTGTCTTCGGTATACCTTCCCGTGACACTTTCGTTCGGTTTCACGACACACAGATCATGAGCTTGGTTCGATAGATATTCGGCCTTCGCTTTGATGACGATGCATGGCCGGGTTATCCATACGATATACCATTTTTGGGGTTATCTAATGGATCCACTTTTCATCGCTCTCCTTTTTGTGATATGCTGGCAGCTTTTCTCAAATCTCCTATAATCACTCAAATGTTAACCTTGTTTCTTCTAATTTTATCTGTCTATACCAAAATTTTCCTCTCCTTTTTGCCTAGAACTTTGGATCTGCTTTCGATTCTTCGAAATTTGCCCAAAACTTGCCTCGTCATTGCTCAATTCGATCAATTCAACTCAATCTTTTGTGCAACAAATTTTCCTCATCGACAGTCGAATATATCCACCGATCACTTAAGATTTTCCCGTTTCATAG
This sequence comes from Phorticella flavipennis, assembly GCA_037040045.1. NCBI lineage: Eukaryota > Metazoa > Arthropoda > Insecta > Diptera > Drosophilidae > Phorticella > Phorticella flavipennis. The sequence goes on along the minus strand of JBANCY010000746.1, from coordinate 15,609 downwards.
AAACAATAATACTTAATTCACTGTCGAGGTCAACCGTATTGCTCATTCAATTAGTTTTTATCACGTTTAGACTTGAATTTCTTTCGTTTTTCTTCATTTTTTCGCCCACAAGAATCCCCCCTAAGACTAGGGGGATCTTTTAAATGGACCCCAGACTGCAGCGCTACCTAAACTATGCCTATAAAATCACATCAAGTAAAAACAATGACAATCTGAAGGCATCGGGCGAAGCGTGTGCAACAATAACAACAACAACAACAACAACTACGTCAAATCTTATAAAATAAACATTTATTTTTAGCATTGCTCTTGTTGTTGTTGTAGTTGTTGTTGTTTTTCTTTTCGCTTTTCTTGTTAATTCTCAACTTGCTGGCAAAATGGAAGCTGAACAACAAAAACAAATAAGAAAGCTATAGCTGAAGATACCCTGTAAATTAAAAATCTATGTACGATCGTTATGAAATTTTGTGTATAGGTTTCTAGCTTTTCTTAATGTTTGCAATCGTTTTCTTTCGATAGGCAGAGTTATAAAGGGCGTGGTCAAAAATTTTCAATGCCATATGTGTTAAAATGTAAATATGACCCACTGTACCAAATTTGATAATACCACCTACACAATTGCGCCTAATAATAGGTTTTCCAAAAATTACAGCTGAGTTTGGATAGTTGGGTAAATTTTAAAAGAAGTTTTATCTGCGTAGGGTGTATAAGCATCTATGTACCAAATTTGATAGCTCTAGCTCTTAAAGATCCTGAGATTGTCGTGGTTAAACAGTTAACAGTTTAAATAGTTGTTTCAATACATGAATATATATAAGTTTCTGTCTGTAACAAGCTTATTATACCCTGTTTCTGCACATTTTCAATGGGTACAGAGCATAAAAATAGACTACTCAAAGCAAAAGGCCAGAAAAAAAGGTGAAGAAAAAGCTAAAGAAAAAATTTTTACCAAGCGCCACGAGTCGAAACTAATGCGAACGAACCACCTTCCGTCGATCGATTTTGACTAGTTTCTATAGCTGTCACTTATACAATATATATATAGAGATATATGTAGAGATACATATATATCTAACTATCTGGCTGTCTCTGTCTGTGTTTGCTTGCCACAATTTATCGGGCATTTGTAACTGTAAACTATAATCATAGTTCTGTTGCGAGTCTCTTGGAGCCACTTGCCCCGAGCAAATTCCATTTTATTTACTTGGGGGTCTTTGCTTAATTAGCGATTGTTGTTGTAGTTGTTGTTGTTGGAGGAGGAAACGCAACGGCGACGCGGAAGCTTTTGCATGGCCCCACAACTTGGCACCACCCACCGAACCACCCATCGAACCAACCACCCACCGAACCACCCACCGACCGACCACATTCTGTGCAGTGGCGTGCTTTGTCCTTACTCAAGACCAAATTTTTTTTTCAAAAATCCCAAATCTTCTACCAAAATTTCAATTAAAATTGAGCTTAAGTGGGTCTTACAAGCCCCTTCCCAACCCGAACCAACTGCGTCCCTGCCATATTTAGCACCTCGATTTTTGGCTAGCCGCCAGCCTCGGCAGGCGCTGATTCATTTTTTTGACTTTTGGGCAACTTTTGCGCTTTGAGTTTTCCAATTTTTGCCCCCTTCTTTCTTGTCTTTTATTTTCCTTTCTTCTTCTTTCTTCTGTTGTGCACTTATCTTATCTTCCCAATAATTGAGAGACACAACGCAATGCGACGACCTTAAAAATATGGTTGAGCATTTTCCATATTTTATGAGGGAGGTCAGAGCATGTTATACAGTCGAACTTCCCTATAATAAATCTTGACGGGATCAGAAAATCACTTCATTATATATTATTATTATTATATGGCCATAACAACCCTTTCGGGTCAAAACCTGAAGCTTTATTTTCCTCTGTTTCTGCTTCGTTCACTGAATCACATTTTTATGTGGGTGGATTTCAAATCCTACGCTACAACCTAGTTTTTCTAGGAGGGTCATGCCCAAAGTCATGAGTGGGACTCGAACTTCGCACCTTTGTTTGGCGGGTCGGTGCGCTATCCACTGGACCACCAAGGCCCCTTCACTTCATTATATAGAAACTTCATTATACAGAAATTATATGTATATATAATAAAATTGGAACGAAAAAGTTGTCTAGTTAAAATCAACTCATAATAGGGGAAGCTTCGTTGCATAGAAGTTCACTATAGACAAGTTCGACTGTATATATATATATATATATTTTCCTTAGTCAAATTGGTTTGCAATTAAAAAGCCATTTGTTGCCACACGTTGGGCGCCAAAATAATATTATACACACCCCCGTCAACGCCCTCTCCGAGGTTACACCCACTAAAAAAGCTTTGACGATGAACTTACTAAAAGTAATTGAAAAACTGCGCCACGTTATGTGGCACAATAATTTTTCCTTAAAAGAAAAACATTTCCTAAGGTCACGTTGGGCGCCAAATCGAAACCGCATGACTCTTAAGTGCAAAAGTTTAGTGAGGAAGGTAAACTTTTAAAGTAATTATCAAAAATAATGCAAAAAAAACTTGCAGAATGTGTTTATTAAAAATAACTACTTAATTGAAAAGAAGTTAGGGGAAGTTGCTCCTTGGGGAAGTTGAAGATTTTACAGACAGTTTTATGTGAAATACCAAGATATGAAAGGAAGTTTTAAAAACAGCTAAATACGACAAGTTTTAGAATCTTTACTACAGCTCTATAAGAACTATAAGAAAGTAATAAAAAAATGCCAAAATATTGGAATAAATTCTGTTTTAATAAACGGATAGTTCTGAAACTTAGGGAAACTATAGATAAGGGTAAAACATAAGTGTATAGAAAATTTAAGGAGAATAGCTTGAAAAACATAGCAAATATGGGCAAAATCGAATTTTGCTTATATGTCAACCATATGTTATAGTGTTCAAGCAAATGTTTAGTTAAGTTCTAAAAACAAGCTCTACAACAAGTTTCATTACATTAGCTCCACAACTCTGGATTTTTCATCTGCCATCTGCCATTTGTTTTCGATTTATCTCCTGACCCTGGGCATATAGCGTTTCGGGGTTTACGTAGCTGCGTTCAAATTATATATTTCTCCCAGAAGCGTACTTTCTTTTCGTGTTTTTCGTGTTTTTCTTGGTTGTTTTTCCACATGATGTGGCAATTTGTTTAAATATTTGCATGGCCTATTTGTTAATTAATAATAATAACGCATGAGACCTTGTGCCCCGCCCCGCCGCGTTGCACACGCAAAATACCCTTGTCGCTTTTGGATCCCATGTCCCATTGCGTCTGTTTTGTCATAAGCCGTAAACCCATTGCCCATTGACGTAATTTACAATTTTATTTATTTACATTTTTACCTTGAGTGCTTTATGTTGTTGTTGTTCTCCTACTTGTTCTCCTTATTCTTCTTCTTCTTCTTTTTGGATAATGCTACTGTTTGTTGTTGTTTTTTCTACTTTTTTGGCAACATTTTTGAGAAGAAGAAGAGAATACCTGGAAGAAAGTTGGAAAACTTGGAATAACTGCGGTGTTTATTGAGTGATTGTTCTGAAATTTTTAGGATATGAAAGTTAAACCATAGGGCAACGGAAAATTGGAATACAATTCAAAAATTAAGCTAATTTTTGCCGTAATTTTGAATTTATTACAGTGAAACCTCTCTACAGTGGACAGCAACGGTCGCCTGAAATTTGTCCATTATTGAGAGGTGTCCACTAATGGGAGATTGATTTACATGTATTTTTCCTCCCGTTCCCAAGTTTTTGTCCATTAAAAGGAGCTGTTCACTTATGAGAGTGTCCACTGTATAGAGATTACTGCTCTACCTGTAATATTTTGTGTCTAAAGCGCTTCAAAAGGGCTGTACAAGAGCGCTGGATTTGCACCAATCCCTGGGTTATACCGCTTCTCGATGCCTGACAAAGCATTCTTTTCACAAGATCTACTATTTTCGGAATTGTACTATGTATATACCATTTTCAGTGAATGTACTTCTATCAATTCAATTACAGTTTGGGTATACATTGTAATATTTTACAAGGTCTATTATTATTTCAAGCTAAAAAACAATGAGCTAATGTTCCTATGGTATTTTAGCCAGTTTTTGTGCTGTTTTTTCGCTGGTTTCGCTTGATTTGTAGACCAATTTCTAACCAATATCGTACCGCCCACCCCCCGAAACACTTTGCGCTTCATAAAACATGCAGCAAACTGTTAAAATTTCTCAGCCAATATTAATTCAATGAGCCACATTATCGACTCTGTGTGGGATCATTTGGGATCTTGAAAACAATTACGCTTTCTTAAAATTACTCTTTTCGAAGAAAATAGTATATTTACCTTGATCCGAAAGTATGCAATGCATTGAAGATAACGTCATAGAGCCCCAAAAGTTACATTCGATGAAGAATGTTTAGGAGGACAGAAGAAATCGATTGAGCTATATCCGTCTGTCTCTATGTAGCCCCCATTCCAGTCCCCAGGTTTGAGCTATCCTAATGAAACTTGCCAAATAGACGGCCGGATCGAACCACTGCCATATAACCAAAATTCAGTTTTGCACATATTTCCAATGTTTTCCATTATATTGAACTGAAAGTTTACATACTCCCAAGATTCGTTATTATCTACTGTTCTATCAAATTTCATAAGGATCGGACTTCTATATCATATAGCTGCTATATAACCAAAAGTTGGTTTTCTTCATATTTCTCATGTTTTGAAACGTATTTGACTGAAAGTTTACCTACTCCCAAGATTTGTTATTATCTACTGTTCTATTACATTTCATAAGGATCGGGCTTCTATATCATATAGCTGTCAGATAACCAAATGTTGGTTTTGCCCATATTTCTCATGTTTTTAAACGTATTTGTCTGAAAGTTTACCTACTCCCAAGATTCGTTATTATCTACTGTTCTATTACATTTCATAAGGATCGGAAGACTATATCATATAGCTGCTATATAACCAAAAGTTGGTTTTGCCCATATTTCTCATGTTTTTAAACGTATTTGACTGAAAGCTTACATACTTCCAATACTTGTCATTATCTACCGCTCCTCTAAATTTCATAAGGATCGGACTTCTATATTATATAGCTGTCATATAACCAAATGTTGGTTTTGCCCATATTTCTCATGTTTTTAAGCGTATTTGACTGAAAGTTTACATACTCCCAAGATTCATTATTATCTACTGTTCTATTAAATTTCAAAAGAATCGGACTATCTATATACTGATAATAATCATTCCTTACTTGTTTAGGTTTTTTTTGAGGAAAATTTCATTGTTAGAGTGAAGTTTTTGGTTTATTTATTGTGCCTTTGCGTGTGTGCGAGTGTGTGTGTGAGTGCGTGTACTGTTTGTTTCTGATTTGTTTGTTTGCCTTGCCTTTCTTTGCTTTTCTTAGCTTTTTTTTAGCTTTTTTTCTGCCTTTGCCTGGCGACCAAGGCAGAAATTGATTTTTATAAATAGCGCGTATACGCAACGTGGCACGCACTGAAGTAGAAAGAGGCACAGAGCAATGTGCCTCACTCTCTCTCTCTCTCTCTCACTCTGTCTGTCTATCTATAAGTCCGCCTGTCTGTCTACCCATCTGTGTGTCTTTCTGTTAGCTTGGAAGAGCGGAAGAGAGGTCGGCGGCAGGCGGCAGCTGGCATGGCTACAATAGATCGCTTCAATGGCTACATGTGGCACTTGTGCCATAGCTAAAAAGTTTTCCCAGTTTTCCCCTGCTTCTTCTTTTTCTTCTTGTTTTTCTGGCCATGCCTTGAATTCGATTTCGAGTGAATGAATGTGGAACGATTCGAGGAGCAAAAGAGCGCCACAAATCGACAACTGTAACAGGAATCAGCCAGGCAAACAAACAGAGCATCTCTGGCAGGGAAGGATTCAACCATTCAACCAGCAGCTGCTGCATTTCATTTCTGGCATTACATTCCAGCGTATCCATCCCCCCCAAAACCCCATACCAAGTCCCCATACCCAACACCCCGACCAATCCACCCAACACCATTTCTCTCGTTTTTTATTTAGTTCTTAACTCTTTGCATAATCAATCAATTCGTACACATGCTGCCAGTTTCTTGCTCAATTCCAAAAATAACAAATATTTTTTTCCACTTTTTGTTTAGATTTCATTATGACATAATCTGCACTTGCCTAGAAAAATGTTATTCTATTTTTCCAACAAACTTTCAGGCTAAAAACATGAGAAGTTTCTCTCGATTTGTTTGCATTTTGTAAAGTGAAAAAGTGTGTTTGACAAACAAAATAAACAATAGACTTTACTGTCTGAGACCTCTCCCTGCACTCCCCTCTCATTCCATGCACGCCCAATCTAATGTTCTTAAAGCTATAAGCCTGATAACTGCTACTGCTGCTTTTAGCTATATCCAAAGCTTGCAAAATACAGTCTGCTCATCAAAAAGACCGTAAAAGTTGAAACGGGCTTTATTACGGTCTCAACAGCGACCGTTTTTATTCGTTGCTTTTGGATTTTAAAATTATACCTAAGAGAGTCTTTGAGCTAAAAAAAATGATATATGTGGCACCCTATAAATTATATATATTTGCGTAATCAGCACCAACTTAGTGAAGCCTTCGTGGCTATCTGTTTGTCTAACCTGTCTGTCTACGTACAAAAAAGGTCTTTCTCTGATGTTGGGTTTCGCTTACATTGTTTCCTTAGAGAAAGGCAGAATCATACAAAAGCCCGTTTGCTAATTTTGCAAAGCAAAGGGTCTCGAGTTAACCCTCAGATGAGTTAACCCTCCAAAGACCGTTTGGCTTTGTTTTGCGATGCAAAGGGTCTCCATTGAACCCAAGAGCAATTGGAGCGAGCAACAGTGCCTATTAATTGAGCGCCGATGTTTGAGTGTCTTCTCAGGACACTTTCGCTGCGTGTCTCGAAGTGAACGGTCTTCTGATGACTACATGAAAGACAGACAGTCTTTTGTAAGCAATGATAATATCTGGAATATATATAGTATGTGTAAAACTCAGGTGTCTTTCATCTTTCGTTATAGTAGTATTTCCAAACAAAATTCTTCTGTTCCCCCAAAGTTTTGTAAGTTTTCTGCGGATATTGCAACAGATCTGCTGAAAATAATACAATTTCATCCACAAAATCCATGGAAAACATCATAGAAGTTTTTGTTCTGTTTAGAAGTTTTGCCAGAGATTGTTTAGAACTTAGATTTTTATGTCTAATTTTGAATTTCATGGGTACTTCAAGAGCTCACAGCATGCATTTTGTGTGTTCCTCTCGATAAACAAAAGTGATTTCAAGTGATTTCGAATGCACAAATCGTGAGCAAAAGTGTTTACAAGCCATAGAATACCTAATTGTTTATCTTTTGTGTTTAATATTGTAAAGCCTTTGAAATACAACAAGAAAAACAACAAATTTCAAAAGTTACTTCGACTTGCATTTGCATATTTTGCTCAAAGTTTTTACTCTATTCGAAGAGAATAGTATATATTCTGATGAGGATTGTAGTGCATAGATGAAAGAGTCGTTAAACTATAGTACCCAATCCATCATACATCGACCGGTTTTGCACATATTTTCCATATTCTTAAAGATATTTCCTTGAATTCTTCTGCACATATATTATTCTTCCTTTATCTATTGAAGTACCAAATTTCAAAGCGATCTATCTATAAACCTAATAGATATGTTTCCTTAAAATTTACATGCAGCAGATGACAAATTGTGCAGAAATAATGTGGTTGCATGCTTTTGAGCTGTCTTCAAACAGGGGCTGTTCTAACACTTTCTGAAAGAGTATGAATTCTTCGTTGAGCCCCAGATCTAATCGGTTTCGACATTTGTTTTTCCATATCTTCCACATTTTGTTGTTTATTTATAATTCAATTCAATAAATTATACAATATTTATTAGTATTTTCTTTTATTTTCACTTAAATTTTATTTTATGGATCTATTAAACATTTCAATTGGAATTAAGCATACGCCTCGTGGGCCTCCCCCCAAATACCTATCTCTTTCGGACACCAGGTCTTTGTCTCTTTCTCTGTCTATGCCTTTGTGGGTTCTGTCATGTAAATGCCATTATAATCAGCGCTAATGTGCTTAAATGTGGGCCTCGCCCCAGCAATTGGGTTGGGTTTGGTTGGGTTTTTTTTTTCGGGGTTTGGGTTTGGGTTCGGATTTTGTGTTTTGCTTTGGGGGGCTTGGGTTTTGGGTTTTGGGTTTGGGTTTGTGGGGTGTTTCGTTGATGCCATCACGTGTCCAAGTGGCGACTTTCAAGCAATTTTCACACGCACCTCTCCGCCTCTCTGTTCCCCCCTGCCCAACTGGGTCAATGCAAAACGAAAACCTCTATAAAATATGCTTTCGTCGTGCTGCATCGGAATTTGGTCAAAATTGTTGCAAAATACTAAAATTATTGCATCATTTTGCATTTATTAAACTCGAAAAACTATAGCAAATTTATTGGCATATGAATTTCATTTAGTTTTCCCATCTGAAAGTTTAGTTTCCCCATAATGAAAGCACTTTGATTGAAATTCCAAATTCCTGTCATATTGCCTTTCCCACATGCACCTGACATTTATTACCTCCTTTATTGACTTCCAACTGTGTTCGCATATCTCAAACGATTTGCCACAGGCTAAGTCAAATTCGGCCCACTTAATGAGTTTTCAGTCGAAATTGCAGGTCGAAATTAAAACGAAAAGCCCCGACAGTCCCCGACAGTTCCCGGCAGGTCTTTGATTGATTAGTTGTTGAGCTTCAAGCTGTTACTTAGTTCCGGATATATTGATCCATTTTCTTATTGTGGCAGTTTGAGAGTAAAGTAAGCATAGATTGTGCGCTTGATGTGAGTGGGGGGTTTGAACCCACGAACTAATGTTGCCTATGCGACGCCTTTAGACTGATTTTCTACAATGGTCTCTAGAAGAGTAGGTTGTAGAATGGAACCGTAAATGGAAGAGTGAAGAAAAAAGGCATGAGTGGGGCTTCGAACCCTCCTATGCGAGGCCTATTGACAGATTTTCTACGACAATACCGACTCTTCAAGTAAAGTAAAGGTTATGCTCTCGCCATGAGTGTGGGGTTTGATGAAGCAATGTGTTTCGACAGATTTTGTACGAAAATTCCGAAAATTCGTTGGGCTCTGATTCTCCTAGAAAAACTAGGTTGTGGCGTAGGACTTGAAATCCACCCGCTTAAAAAAATATATTCAGTAAAGTAAGCAGAAAAAAGACAAATTTGGCTTTAGGCTTTGACCCAATGGGGTTGTTATGGCCATATAATAATAATAATAATAATAGATCATACAGACATCCGGACCACTCTAGACATAACTTTCGATAGTCTGCGACCCTTCCTTCTATATCTTAAAGCCTCTGTGAAAAAAGTATGAAAGAAGACAAGATAGAGCGTTATAGTTTAGAATCACAAAAATTTTCTGTTTCTGATCCGAACTTTATACAACTTTTAGGACAGCTTTAAGGCTTACTTGAAAAGCTAAACTTTCAATCTCAAGATATGCTATAGTTATTATAGTTATTCCTCCATAACTGAAGACCCATTTGAGCTTGAATGCAATCCTTTTGGGGTATTCCGAAATATAGAATTAAGTTCAAATGGAACTAGGCTTCCATATACCCATATCTCAAGCCCCATTGAAGCATATATTTTGATTTTATTACAAGACCCTCTTAAAGGAAAGTCTCTCTAATTTAATGCAATCAAAAGTGGTTTGCTTTTGTTCAGTCTACAGCGAAATTCTTTTGCTCTTTAAAATTCCCAATCAGTGCACAAACATTGTTCCGAAAGAGTGCCCACTTTTTCGGGGAGGAATCGTTAATCGTTTCAATCAGTAAGTCGTTTCATTAGTTGCAAAATCGTTTGACTAGCGATGCATTTGGTTGCGTTTTTGGGGGGGGGGGGGAAACTGTTTCAATTACCGAAACGCAGGGAGCTCCCCCGGTGTTAACCCCCGGTGCCACCCTGCTGCTCCTGCCCCGTTCCACCTCCTTCTGCTCCAGCAAAAACTTTGGCCACTTTGGCTGAAATTTTCGCAGTGGCTTCAAGTGCCAAGTGGGTCAATGCAAAACGGAAGCATTTTCCGGCATGTGTGTGTGCCCCTGTGTGTGTGTGTGTGTGTGTGTGAGGATTGCCTAGTTTCAGGAGGAACTGAACCCAGAACCACAGCCACGAAACAATTTAAAACGAAATTTTCTTTTTCCCCCGTCCTTAATCAACATGCGGTGTCCTTGTTCTCCCTGCTCCCCGCTCCCTGCTCCCTGCTCCTTGTTGCTGTTATCTTTGCTTCATTTCAACTTGAGCACGCAAAGGCCAACAACAACAACTACAGACCACAGGACAACACAGTTCCCTGGGCCAGGACTTGGCAATTAATGACAAGAGCGCTCCATGCAAATTTCTGTTTTTCTTCCTTTCCCAAAGCCCGTCTGAGTAGCTCCCAAAATGGAAACCCACGACGACGACGACGACGACATTGAACCCTGTAATCAGCTATAATTGCCCTCAAGTGGACTGGCCAAATACATATATATATATAGTATATATACCAAGTCTCGCAGGTCATTAAAATTCAGAGATTATATATAATGGGATTTGCTTTTTCCCTGCTTTTTCACCAAGTCTCAAGTACTTTGAATTTCAGCACAATTCCCTTGAAATTCTGTCCAAAAACTTTCTCGAGCACACGGTGGTACGCTTGATTTGAACAGTTGCATCAAATTTTTTGGTACTCTTGAGATTGGAGAGATTGTTGTGCTTGGAAATGGTGAAGGAGGGCTTGTTTTGTGGTTCATTTGAAATGAATACGGCTTGTTTTTTTCCCTGTTTCTTTGAATTTTTAAGGCTTTTGTGGGCGAAAAAAAGCTGAGAGCTTGAAAGCACTCAGAAGAACTTCAGTTATTAGTCTGAAAATTATAAACAAATATTGTCTTTATAAGGGCACTCGATGGAGCAGTAGATAGCCTCTTGTTTCGCAAAACAAGAGGTTGTGGGTTCAAGCTCGCACTCAAGGCGTTCAGCATGACCTTTGCTTTCCTTACGCCCTTCAAACTCGGTACAAATTATCTGATGGATAAGATAAGATACTCTCCCTACTATAGGTATAAACAAGTTTTCGTGGGTTCAAAGCCCACGCGTGTTGAGAGCATAAACTGTCTCTCCCTCACCAGCTTCTCTCGCTTTCTGCTGGATACACAATATACTGAAGTTACATCTAGACATTCAGCAGATCGACTTACAATAACATTAATCAGGGTTCGTTGAAAGACTCTTTGTATATACCCTATGCTCTATGGTGGAGGGATATCAAAACAATTGTCTTTATTCTGCTGAAATCCCTAAGAATATATCATATTTCTATTTGTCAGTTAGTTGAAAGGATGAAACTGTCTCTATAACTCCTAAAACTTCCCACCCGTCTCTAAACTTGTCAATCCCCAATAATCTGGGTATGAGTCTAGATAGCTGCCTTATGTGGATGACCCATTTTCTAAGAAAACGTAAGCATGCTAGGGAGCGGATCGGACAACTATACTGGGCTGATAGGAAGGTAGTCCAAGGTAATAGATGAAGAGTCAAACTGCTTATCAAGGCTTTCTATACAAATAGCATCCGGTTTTGGCGCACAGAATGATTCAAACGCTCCAAACCATAGGGCTTAGGATCCTGTCCAGTGTCCAGCCGTGCCACAACAACGTCACGATCCACTTCCATTGCCAAAATCGACTGAAAATCCATCTCTAAGCTCGAAAACAATACGAACTCTTAACGATGAAGCTTCTGGACAGTAGCTGAATCAGAAGAAGGCCTCAACGTACCGACCCATCCCAGTCCGCTAGTCATTAAACTTCTAGACAACAGCGTAACCCAGAAATGGCCTCAACGTACGCACCTACTGGATCATCCCAGTCAACCTTTAATACAATACCCTGACGAAGAAAAGGCCTCAACGTACCCATCCACTAGATCATCCCAGTCCGCTAGTCATTAAACTTCTAGACAACAGCCTAACCCAGAATAGGCCTTAAGGTACACACCTATTGGATCATCCCAGCTTGACGAAGAGCAGACCTCAACTTACCCACCCACTAAATTTCCTGACAGATGACGTCTCCTAACCCTATCCAACTCGAGAAACTTGAAATATCTTAAATGTAAATGTCCATGGCTTAGAAATAATGGGAAAAACCAGACATTTTATGGTTCTATGGCAACCATGTGACATACGGGTTCAATCACGGCTGATTTGCCAGACAAAACCCTCGATTAACCTGATGTTTTTGGAATTTATTTATTGATTGGAACAATTCAAGGTCAATGAGAAACACCTTGTGTCCGTTCTCACTCGGGCATATTGTGTCCGCTCGCTTTATGTTACCATTATTGCTGCTTTGGTTTACTAACCTACCTTTCTCTGTACCCCCTCGCCCCGCCCTCATCTCTCTCTCCCCCCTCTTTCTCCTCTTTCTCCTCTTTCTCCTCTTCCCCTGTCTAACATAGACCATCTCTGTCCAGTTGGGGGTACACAAGTTGTTCATTAATTGAATCAAAGTGCCGAATGTGGGTCAATGTGGTTGTAGTGTTCCGCTTTCCTTTCCCCTTTTCCCCCCTTTCACAATGCTGTTCCGGGCGTTGTTTGTTTTACATACACTCTCAATTTCACTAGCGGGGGGAGGGAGGGAAAATGGAGCTGAGAAGGTGGGAGGGAGATGGCGCGGGGA
>JBANCY010000745.1:0-14510 GCA_037040045.1 Phorticella flavipennis | reverse complement strand
GTCTTTGAAAGCCCAGCGGATTGTTTGCAATTGCTTGCTGCCAACTTTGGGAAGGGATATTCGGGCAGGCAAGTGAATGCGTTATAATTGCTATGTAAACTAACCAAAGCTCGACATGTACATGCTGCACTTCAAACAACAATTCAAATAAATCTTCTGTTGCTCAAAGTGAGGCACACCTTATGTCCAAAAAAGAGCAGAAAGTGTTTTACCTGTAAATGACGCTCTCATCAAACTCCGGCTCCATCTTTACCATTTGGCCATTGGGTGTTCGAACATACTGATCGAAATTAGTGAGTACGTTCGCAATTCCATCGTGCATTTCAGAGGCACTGTGTACTTCTTCAGTGGCACCAACAATCTGGAAAAAATTTATATGTAAATATTTCTACAGGGAGTTAAGGAAACTAATTAATTTTGATGAGAAAACTTACCACCTCTGAAGCTGGACTGCCTGTTATCGGATTTGGCGTGCCGCCATTATTCATACTCATAGAACCAGAAGAATTCGGACTAATTTTTTTTCCACGTCTAGATATGGTAAAATGCAAAGGATCATTACCCTCACGGCGTATCATCTCAGGAAGAATGCGCCGCCTGGCATTTATAAACCAATTGCAGACCTGCAGAACGGTTAGATTTGCTTCCTGGGAAAGTGCAAACTTCTCAGCATCGCTCGGATACGCATTGTAACGATGTTCATAAAGCCAGCGCTTTAATATCTTCACCGAGTGCTTTGGCAAATTTCCACGACGTTTACGCAGTGAGCCATTTACATCAATATGCGTTTCTACTAGCATATCATGAAAATTTTGTATTTCTTGCACGTTCTGTTCCGAGTCCTGATCTTCCTCCACAATCTCGTCTGCAGATAAATTACCTAATACCATGGTGTCCTGTTGCAGCTGATCCGGATCGATGCTGCATTCCGAATTGTAACGTTCACGACCCGAAATACCTATTTCACAAAAACAAATATAATAATTGAGAGGGACACAGCATTTCCACATACCTTCTCTTTCCAACATATTTGCCTGGACATCCGCTTCACGCATCATATCCTGAATATTCTGTCGTACTTGGCGATCCAATACCATATCAACTTCATGTTGCTCCGGTGATATCATGATTATACACAGGGGTATCCCACAAAAGCAATAAAAAAGGAAGGACAAGTGCCGAATGACTTGCAACTCCACAAAATAGTTTTGCTTTCACAAAACAAAAAAATAAACTATAGAAAATAAAATTGGACTATATATTTTCTATTTTCCGAATATTCGTGTTCACAGCACCTGCTTTGAAATTAGACTAACTTTGACTAAGCGACATTTTCATCTGCCACAAATTGAACATGGCCTACTATTTTGGCACTACATTTGTCTACTATAGTTTGAAATTTGTCGCCCTACTGATTGCTTGCTATCGAAGGCTGTTAGGTTATCGCTTATCGACAGTTCCTCGTATAAGACTTCCTCAAAGACGTGACAGTATAATATGTCAAATTGACATTGGCGAAGAAGAATTTTTGACAAATCACTTAACTGGCGCGCGTTTTCTCTTAAAGAACTTATCTTGTAAAAGTTTTAAAAAGTTTAAATGTATATATATTTTGCTAGAGTTCTAACCTCCGTTCAACAGCACTGCACGTCTTCCTCTCTGCGCAAGTTTAATACGTTTGTGTGTGCGTGCGCGTGGTATTGTTCTGAACGTAAAATAATCTCTATTTGGGTGGTCCGCATGCAACAATTCTTACCATTTTGAGGAAAATTACGTTTTTACCGTAGATAATTCGCCATAATACAACGATCTGTGTTTTTGTCCGCTAGTTTTTAATTATGAATTTAGTCTCTATACGTTGTGTATACACTGGCACTGCGAAAATTTTTGACATGCAGCCAACTTCACGTGAGTCGAAAATTTGCGCACACCCCAGTCAAAGTTAGAAGTAAACAAAGAATGGTAAACAATGAATAAAAACAACGAATTGGAACTTGCCCTGGACGAGCAACTTTTAGCAAATATTAAAGGCGGCGATAACGAGAATGTAGAAGAGAGACATTTGCATTATGATCTAAGGACGACAGTTGATGATCCATTGCAGGAATCGTCATATTTCTCCTCTAACTTTATTTGGCTATTTAAAGATGAAGATATACTACTCACAAAAAACAAGCTGGTCGAGGTGGTTATCAACCCAAGCAAAAGTCGCGGAAAGCGTAGTCGACATTCGAATAGCTCTATGAATTTCTTATCTAGCAATGGAAACTGTTGGAGCGTGGTACACAATGCGCATACTATGGCGCAAGAGGAATCGTTACTTCCGATGCAACAAGCCTGTGGGAAAGGACCCGCCAGATCAGTTTCAAATGCTATCGAATCATGGTCGCTCTTATTTGATGACGAGATGCTACATATTTTACTGCGCTTAGTTAATGAACATGTGCGCCAACGTCGCACAAGGAACGTTGCACAACGTCCTCTAGATCTCATAGAGCTGCGCTCCTGGTTAGGTTTAAGTTACCTCTGTGGCGTTTTTCGGAATGCAGAGTTCAATGGCCCTCTCGGTAACTACATTAGTTTTATATATTTTTTTTAAGCTCATACGCATGTATTTTATGCATTTCAATGTGCACTTCCATTATTTGCAGATGAATTGTGGACTCTGGAATTGGGCAATGCTATTTTCCGCGCGACTATGACGTTAAAACGTTTCGAGTTTATCTCCGAATGTCTTGGGAGTCAGCGCGATACTGGATGGTATGAAGCACATCGCTTGTGGCAAAAATTACTTATTAATTGTCGCTCATATTATGGTCCGAGTGGTTGGATTTGTGTAGACGAGATGACTTCCTCGCCCGTAGAAAATATGCAAATAGCGTACTCTTGTGATGCTAAGACTCTTTACATGACCAATGCAGTGCTTGATGAGCAAAAAATTACACCCAACAAGCAACTAATGCAACTCATCTGCGATTATAAGACAACAGGCCGGAATGTTACACTATGCTCCCGATATGGCAGCCACAAGAATTGCGAGCAGCTGCTCCAATGTAATCTGAGCAGCATTTGCACACTGCAATCCAATGCCCCCGATTATCCCAGAAATTGGTGCGGAACAGGGACATTGCAAAGCGGCGCCAAACGATTATCACAGGAATCAGGTATCTCTTTGCTTACCTGCGGCTTGAGTACACAGGTAAATGCATTGCCAGCTTATCAACGAACATTCGATACCTGCAAGAAGTTTCACCAATTCGCTGCCAGATACAGTACTGAATATTCTGTTGCAGCCAAGTCAGACACACTTCTGCAGCTACTGCATTTATCGCTCAATGTGGCGGCCCTAAACGCTTGGATATTACTTCGCTTATCGCCCAAAGGTGAAGCTTTTATTGAGCAACGGGATTTTCAACGACAATTGGGTTTATTTTTAACTCAGCAACGATTACAACGTCGTCTACATCGTCGGTCCGCAACAACTTCGCTAGTGATGCGGTTGCACATATGTGAGATCTTGGGCCAGTCAACTCAGCGGTTGTTGAGTGAGGCAGCTAGCGAAGCTCAACAAACAGATTCTGTAGGAGTCGTAAGCCCGGATAGCGCAACACTTCCAGAGGGGATTACACTAGTAACCCGTCATGGCGAGAAACATCGTCGCTGTAAACCATGCGCACGTAACAAGCGTGGCACTAAAGCGCGCACACGCTGCCAACAATGCCGGGCACATCGATGTGGTAATCATTTAATCTCACGCTGCTACGAGTGCATGGGATTAAGCTTGTCGCAGCTCCCCGAAGGCAATAGACATGATACCTGAAATTTCAATAGGATCTTACCATTTCCAAAGGTAGTTTTTCAATAACTGTGATATGTTTGTCCGCTCTTAGGCATAAATATATATAATCTGTCGGTGTTTGCCAGCATCTCAGTTTGATGAACAATTGAACATAAGTTTAATTTTTTAAATATTCCTCTATTTGGCAAAATTGCAGTTGCTTTAAGCTTGTTTCAGTTTAATAAATTTTATTCAAACGGTAAGTATTTTAAGTGCATTTTTTAACAAATGCAACATTTTAAATTTCGTTGTTGCACACTTTGTGCTCTCTATAGTAACCAACTGAATAACAATGCGCACCTAAAATTTGTACTGGAAAGACTTTGGCTTATATTTAGTGGCCGTACTGGGATGGCCATTTACAGCAAGAGGGGCCCCAAATGGATCGCTTCCATCAATGAACAAACTAAGGAATTGTTCATTTTGCCACTCATTCAGCGGCATTTCCAGTTCGCTACATGACTTAATAATCTCTGCACAGGCCCGTAGGTCCTTGCGGATATCTGCAAAAAGTGGATATTATACACTGTCTGGAAAATAAAAAGAGAATAAATACATACACTGATAGTTAAAGAGCAAACTAAGGCAATTCGCGCATGCAGCTCGTTGATTGTGTTGTAAATATACTTCGATTAGACGATGCACAGCATCTAAATTATGTCTGCTCAGAAATGAGGTGCACAGCGGAGTGACCCTAAAAATGCATATTTATGTATAAATAAAAGTACCCGCATTTAAAAAAAATTGTCCTTATATGGCGTAAAAGTATATTCGTTACCTGCGTTCCACCAATTGCTGTAATTCTTTATAGTGTTCGAATAGTTCTCCAGCCGATTTCTGATCGCAAAACCAATCACTGGAAAAACATTGCTTCCATACGCAGGCCACTACAAAGATGTCATTATGCTCTCTATGTATTGCGCGTCCTACCTCCATTAAGGAGACGAGCACTGCTTCACTCTTTTGAGCCAGCGTCTCTTCGGCAATTGTACGAAACGCAGCGCGAATCATCCGTCGACCTTCTTCCGTGCTTAGACTTGCACCGTAAGCTCGATGTAGCGTCATTAGGGCAACGTCAGCATTGCCATTATGCCATAAAGCAATGGCTTTGAAGGGTGCAAGATCCGAATACATGCCTGCAAATGGGTGATTAATCTGACGACACGTTTCAGCTAAGGATTCTAGCTGCTGGAAGCGCCCCAAAGTACTTAAGTACTTCAGGCAAGTGATAAGCACTTCATTGCAGGGCAACTGCTGCCAGCGTTCGCATTGGCGTATTAAATACAGAAAATCCAGCTTATTTTTTATCTCCAGTGTTGCCAGCAGTAAATTGTCTAGCTGCGGCTGTGACAAAGAACGTATGTCTAGGCCCAGTTGTGGAGAACGTAATGTTTTGAGATCATTTATCATGCCTTTAGTCATGAGCCCAGTTTTTTGGCCAAGGTTGCTACTGCTTGTAGCATCCTCGGTAGCGGGTTTCATCAGAGTGTCACGCAGCTCCTCCCACTTTTGAGTCTTGCGGCTTACCAATTCATTGGTGAAGCTATCAATGACATCCAGCTGAGTAGAAGATTTACGTTGTTGTCGCTGTGATGCCCCTGGCCAAAGGAATGCAGAAAGGTAGTTCTGAAACCTCTGCAAACCCTTTGGAGAGCCAGGCGTCACTGTTGTTGTTCCGCTGCTGGTCAAGCGTGTTAACATGGCCATCTGTGTGAACTTGAAACCCCGCTGGCTACGAGGACCAAGACCAGGCACACAAAACAAGTCCGATTGTATAATATTTTAATACACTTTTGCTTATTTTACAGAGTTGCCTATTTTTTATCGATATATTAATCTTGTCGTTTTTATCGTATACCAAAAATGTGCCCGCAATTTATTTCAATCTGTTTTCTTTTTATTACTATATTTTATTTTATTATTTAACCCTATCGGGTCAAAGCATAAAGCACTATTTTCTTTTATTCTGCTTCCTTCACTGAATAACTTTTTTATGTGGGGGATTTCCTACTCCACAACATAGTTTTTCTAGGAGAGTCATGCTTATCTACATGAGCGGGACTCGGACTCGCTCCTCTTGTTTGGCGAGACAACTCTCTTAACAAGAAAATATTATGAGATATATTAACAGAAATAGCAGAGTAAATATATATGTAAATATTTGAAACTCAAAATAAAAGTGAAATTTGTTTTATTTCGTATTTATTATAATAGAATTGAGATATTAATGTTCTATTTCGGTATTTTACGACAAAAGTGATTATTATTTAGATAAATAATTAATATATATATTGGTAGGCTGTCTACAAGTTGTTTCATATTCAATGTGCCAGTACGGTATTGCCATCAGTTTGAACTAGTGTCTATATTTAAAATCGAAATATAAGTTACTTGATTTCAAAAAACAGGTATTAAAAAAATATCGCCGTCCCGTGCTACAGACCAGCGTATGTTACTTCTGGTTGAAACTGCAAATTCCGAATTCTTTATTAAATTATCTTTATTGAACTAATTTCCAATTATAAAAAAAACTTAGGATATAGTTTGGACTTTCAACAGACCAGCCGATATGATATGTATCTACCAGCCGTTTCGGACGAACGTATAATTTTTACAACTTGGCCACGCTTGAGGCCAAAGTAACGTGCCACCGGGTCGCCAGCCTGAATACGCATCAACATGTTCTCCTTCAGCTTGTAACGACTAAGTAGCTCCTGTTTTTCCTCCGCTGTCATTACCACATGCTCCGGAACCAGTTCATGTTCCGTAATGTTGATCAGCAACTCCGATTCTAGAAATTGCTCGAGTATGTATTTTGGCGCCATATCCACAAGAGATTGCTTGGCCGAAGGAGTCATACCGCCTTGTACCACGACAATGGCGCGATGTATATTCTCTTCTTGCATGCGGGTGCAATACGTCTTTATAGTCTTAATGCCAATCTTCGGCTCTTCCGGGAAAAAAACAAACATTTGATCTGTAGGATCATCGTTATGAGCCACCAAGACTATTAAATCGGAGCGTGCAGGACGTTTGTCACTGGGTTTGTCGCCAAACATTTCCTTGAACTGCTCCAGGGTCTGATCTAATTCATCTTGAGTCACAAGGTAACCGCGATCATGGCTCAATTGCATGATTGTCTTGCGTATACGCCACAGTTTGTAAGTTTCGGCCTCGTCATCCATTATTATTTTTTTTATTTATATTGTTTTAACACTACACGCGGCGTATTTACAGCTCAAGAATTTTCTGAAAAGTGTGACCACTTGCATGAGAAGTGTAAAATGTGCGTAAAATTGTCCAAGTGTTGTATGTCGACTTTTAATTGGGATTTACCAGCACTGTCAGTAGAGTTTCCTCCACATAAAAAATGTTGCGCGCGCACTGACTCTAATTCAAATATTTAAACCGCTCTTGGATTTCTGTACAAATTTGCGTTTACATTAATATATATGAACTATTATTGTTTGGCTCTCTCTTTTGAAGTTACTGCACATTCGCTTTCATGTCTACCTATAAAACATATCATCCATAAGTTAGTCAGTAATAAGACTACGTATCTAATTAAAAATTAAAGCAAGTTAGACAGATTACAATTTTTCATGTGTGTCAATGTGTGGGTAATTTACAAGCATTGAAGAGAAGTAATGCCAATTTAATAGAAATTAATTCTGTAACTTTGAAAAATTGTGACGAATTTCAATATTAATGCAATAAACGGATACTGTCATCGTGCTGTCATTAGGCTCGTGATTTCAACAATTTGTGTGGAAGCTGACTTGCGACGAGAACAAGACCCCAAACCCTGACTACGAAAATCGTTGGAACATTCCAGAATTTATGTGTTCGTAAATGCGAGTCAGTTGTAAAATTCGTGCAAAAATACTTAAAATTTTGGTATTTTTAGGTGTATTTTATAGTTTAATTAGCATAATTAAAACTAACAGCTGTTAATTGTGACGATTATTGTCGAATGAGGAGAGTATGCTATCTCGCCAAGAGATTAATATCGGTACTTTTGTAAATTCTCCTCTGCGGCTTGAATAAATGCAAACGGCATCGTCAAAAATTTCATCCAATTATCATATAATAATAATAATTATTAATTCAATAACTTTCATGAATTGCTTGGAGTGCTCTCCATTATAATAATGCATAATATCTCTAAATTTATGCATTATTCAATACGAATTTAGTCGAATATATGACAACTGCCAATTAATTCTGCAACACTCTTTCGTCGTGAGCACAAAATGGGTCGTTCACGTCAGCAGTGTTGCACAACCGCACTTTTGCAACGGTGCAACGCTACGTGAACTTCCCAAGTATAGAAATATCGCAATTTTGCATACAAAATTTCAGTTGAGTAAATATAATTATATTGTCATAATTAGTATTTATTTTCCATTTTAATTTTTTTTTTAGATGGAATACGCAAGCTAGTTGTAAGAGCGTTTATAGAGAGTGCTTCACGTATATTAAAGCAAATGCTATAACCATAGTTGCCACAAATAAGAAGAGCCAAAATTGGGAAAAAAAACCAATTTCACAAAAAAAGAACCAAAACTTATTTCATCAATTCAACTTATGGGTTTGTTTTTTGTGGATTTTGGATTGTGTTCCGATAGAAATCTACCATTTTTATTTTCGTACGCCGTTAACTTTCAGTGTTAAGCACAAAAATATAAATATACAAATTATAGTTATAGCAATATTCAGTGAAGGAAGCTAGAAATAGAGGAAAAAAAGTTCTTAGGCTGTGACCCGAAAGGGTTGTTAAAGGAATTAAAGGAATTTTTTTTTTTTTTTTTTTTTTTTTTTTTTTTTTTTTTTTTAGTTATAGCATTAGAAAGCATTTTTGATGTGGTCAAATACTATGAAAAAGAGCCAATTTAAAAAAAAATACTACTGCACCAACAGAAAAAAAATAACCATTTTGGTGCCAAAACACCAATTGTGGCAACACTGGCTATAACTCCGAAAAGAAACATAATCTAAGGCCCGATTAAACCAGCTTTGTTCTTGAAACCGTCTAAGTTGTGAAACATTCACGCCATTTTATATAGAAATTTTAATTTAATGTCAGTCTTCTTGTTTCATTAGAAAAAAACACAGACTTATACTTGTAGTTGTATTCACTTGGACGCACTGCTGCCAGAGTGTTTAAGGAACATTGAGCAGAATCTTATTGTTAGTCATGTGCGATTCTCTGTACTCCCGCTCCCATTCTCATTGTGCACGCTTTTGAGCACTCTTGTGTTTGGACGTAAGAACACATAAAAGATTCTCCAGTTCGTCTGCTGTAAAATTCCAAATTTGTTTTATTTGATTTTTGTGCTGCTTTTGTTAGTTTTCTTGCGTTTCTGCAGCTGCCTGCCACATATTTCCTTTTTATGCAAAGTATATACTATAAATGCCACGCCTACCTACACCTACGTTTCTGCAGCTGCCTCTGGGCTGCCTTCATTTGAATGTCGTGTCACATGTCGCACGCAGTTCCTAGCACACCCACGTCTCATACACTATCGTTGTTATTGTAATTGTTGTAAATGTCGCTAGCTACAATATCACATTTGCATATTTTTGTGCAAACACACAACGACCCTTAGTTCGGCTTACCACCCCTTACATAACACTATGCCCCTGAAGAAGTCAGTGTATGCATTTTTACTTAATTTTATAAATAAATATTTAAAATAAAAAAATATTAATGCAAACATTTTTGGCTTGGATTGGACAAATTCGTCCTTAAGAAAATTTTTTTGAGAAACGGTGGACTAAGTCCGGAGCTGAATTTTAATATATATATATGGTTATTCTACAGTTTCTGTTTACTGTAGTGTCGTTAGGTTGAAATTGTACTGTGTGACCGAATGGATGAAGTTTCTTCAACACAGTAGTTCAGCATTCTAAAGTATTCAAGTGACCACAATAAGCGGCTGCCGCCGCGGGTTCGTAGACATTTTGACACAGCCCATTTCGCCGAGCTCTCTCTGAGCACGCTGATTGGGTTGAATTCTAAAGTGAATTGAATGTTTATGCTTGTTGAGACGCATTAAAATACGACTGGAACGATTCGTTTGAATTTGTTGTCAAAATTATCAGTCAGAATTGGATATATTTTCTACGTTTTTACAAGACTAAAACTAACATGGCGAATGCACCATTGGAGACACAGGCAACACAGCAGAGTTTGGTGTGAGTATGTTTGGAGAATGATTCAATTATGCATTACATTTTTTTTAATCGGGTAGCCACTCCAAGTCGTCATATTACTACTATGATCCGTATGAGAGGCGCACTGTTGAGGTGCCATTGAAGTAAGCTTTCGGATTGTTAACCTTGTTGTAATTTTTACCAGAAACTGAACCTATATACACTGCTTTTAGTAATTTCGATGCTTTCATCTCACTGCTGAAGTGTGTGATAGGCACGGGTATTCTCGCCATGCCATTGGCCATTCAATATTCGGGAATTGTGGCAGGAGTTCTGTTGTCTGTTATACTTATGGTTTTGCTAACGTACTGCATCCATCTGCTGGTGTGTATCTGAAACTGCCGCTTGTTCACCGCCCAATTGAAATTATTTGCATTTAGCTTTCCTGCACAGATAACGGGCATGACCGAGTGCTGTCGACGTGTTGAGGTGCCACAGGTATCCATGCCTGAAGCGGTGCAGATTGCATATCAGCTGGGACCAGATTGTGTTCATTGTTTTGCCACATTAGCAGGTTTCATGACTAGCTGTGTATTGGTTATTGGTCAGTTTGGACTTTGCTGCGTTTATATAGTATTTGTGTCTAAGAACTTTAAAGAAATCGGAGACTATTATTGGAAGGAGTGTAGTGAGCGCTACTATGTGCTTTTTGTCTGTGTAATTCAACTGCCCTTCTTTATGATACGTAAACTGAAGTATTTGGTTCCTCTGAATATTATCTCAAATGTGCTGCTCTACTTGGGTTTCGCCTGCATTATGTATTACCTTGTGATTGGGCTTCCAAGCCCAAAGGAGCGTGAAATGTTTAAGCCCCCTTCAGATTGGGCAATGTTCTTTGGAATTGCTGCCTTTTCTTTGACTGCTGTAGGATCGGTAAGTGCAGCAATTTCATTTACTTGGTCTTCACAAATCCTCATTTTGTATCCATACAGATGCTGGTCGTGGAAGCTAATATGGCACATCCAAAGAGCTATCTCGGTTTTTGTGGTGTACTTAATCTAGCGGCTATATTCATACTTTGCTCCAACATTGTGTTTGGTTTGATAGGCTATTGGCGATACGGTGATGATGTGAAGGCCAGTATTACGTTGAATATTCCCCAAAATGAAATGTAAGTAAATTGAGCTGTTGAATATTGTACTATTAATCATTTATTTAGATTCCATTAATGGAAATTTTAAAGTTTTAAGGCTGTTTTAATAGTGGGATATTTTTCCATGTAGTTTTTGTACGATTTTTCGAAAGTGAATTTAAATAAACCGTTTAATTAAATTTTTGAGAAAAAATTCACATTTGCAAAGTCGTTCCAAAAACGAAAATTGGGAAATCGCCTTGGAAATTAAAAAAATTGATTGTCTGATTTCTTTACAACGTTTGACCATCACTCTTGTCCACCGCTATTCTCAGCCTCTCTCAGTTGATCAAGATATCAATTGCATGCGGCATTTTCCTCAGCTACCCACTGAATGGGCTTGTTGTTATCACTGTTATATTTAGCGACTATGGACAAGTATCTAGTAGCACTAATTGTACTGCGGAAATTTTAGTACGCATGTTGTTTCTATTACTGACTGGTAAGTGGTTTCATAAATTATTCCAGTTGCAATAATTGTTAAATCTTAATTTCCAGGAGTTGTGGCTGCTTTGGTTCCCAATTTAGCCGCATTAACCGAACTGGAAGGCGCATTTTCTCTATGCAATTTAAATTTAATATGTCCAGCGCTAATTGATATGTTCATTAACTATAATATGGGTTACGGACGATTATGTTGGAAACTAATCCGTGATATTTTGCTTATAATTATTGGCATTGTATTTGGCGTTGTGGGCTGCACGGTTGCCTTGCATCAGTTGGTGATTGACTTTCGAGGAACTGTTAAAGAAATGGCCTAATAAATCACTTTTTGTAAAGATGCATTTAAAAACTTATTGATTTGTTGATGTAAAGTAATGTTTCTCTGGGGACTGTTTGTCTTAGCCTTGTAAAGTTTTAATTAATTGGTAAAGTCTTCCAATCAATTGTAAGACATCCTTTTTGCCAACCGGTCAATGTTATTGCAACTTAAATTTGTAGCTTAAATTTACACATACTTAATGCCTGAAATTATGCAGAAGGGAATAAAAAATAAAAAAATGTGCCTTAAGTTATAAAAAATTTTAATGAAAATGTTCACCCAAAAAATGTTTTATATTGTTTTGAAATGCTAACATGATAAGGAATAATAGTCAGGAGATCCGAATTTACAAAATGTACCTATTCAAAATGTACCTTGAAAAATATCAATTGATCAAAATCGCAAATTCATTGAAAGGAGCTGGAATCAAATGCAGCTAGCCACTCAGTCAGTTAATAAGACTCAGGCAGCCAAACAATTACGCTGAGTCCTTTGCGATTCCAAAATTGAATTCCTTGCCTCAATGAAGCCTAAATACAAACCTTGCTGGCAAACTTGGTAGCTGCTTTTGTGGCTCTAGCACAATAAACTAAAAGACAAATACGAATACAAACACAAATACAAATAGAATGCACTGAGACGTTCTGGCATTTTATTCCTGGCCAGTTCAGCAAATTCACGTACATATATAAATAGGCACAGGAAAACCAACTGCCGACTGCCTACTGCCAACTACCAACTGCTGACTGTTGGCTGTGTAAATAGCACGGCGAACAAAATACAATAAAAAATAAAAATAAATAATAAAACAAAACGAAAGTAAGCATAGAAACTCTGATGCGAAATAGCAAAGCAGCTCCTCGAGGAACCGCACGACGACGATAGAGACGGTAATGGCGACGGCGCTCTAGAGGCTGCTGCAGAAAACACAAAACACAATTTCCATTCTTCAAATAATACAAAAAAAAAATCTTGTAACTGCCTGCGACAGAAGCGGCAGTAAGCAGCATGGGAGCTCGCGACTGAGCAACTTGGTCAGATGCTGTTGTCCTCGGGCATGATTTTTTCAAACATGTAGCTTAAAACTTATTTTACAGCTTGCAGTGGGCATCATCCAGTGGAAATCAGCCAAACAAGTGCCAAACACAATGAGATCCAGCCTTGTTACTAGACATCACCAAGGAGGTGAACCTCTAAAAGGTTTAAGGGCAAGACAAGAAATTTTGCTTTCGGCGCAGTTAACAAATACATATAATTTTGTGGAACTTTCCTCGAAAAATCTGGAGAATGTTTCTTTCTGTAGTTGTCAGTATAGCATCATGTTGGTGTCATTATCAAGCAATTGAACATTGCAAATTAAGTTAGAGAGTCCAAGACAGACTATCTTTTTATACACCGAATTTGTTTAGGACTATCCTAATATCCATGTCCGGATCTCATCTGAGCCTTTGGGAAGCTGTCGCTGTCATGCTTTGCGACCCATCAGTTCACTTCTGAATTACATGTCCTACACTTGGCTGTCATACTCATACTGTTAAGCAGCCTGCGCTGAAGGCAGCTTGCATCGAATAATTTGTGTTTCAATTCTACGATTGTTTTGAGTGCGTAGGAGTTTATAACATTAACCAGGATAGATGTATTTAAAATCACGTTTAAAAAACAAAAATTGCACTGCTTCAAATTTTTTGATTTACATGGGGGGTCTTTGCATCAAAAATTTGAGAAAATATAACTACGTGCCAACTGGGATGATAGATTATTTTATCGATCTAACCAGTTTATTAATTATCGGGCTAACGGTACGTGACGGCCGGACATTGCTATTTCGACTCGTCTATTGATGCTGATAAAGAATAAATGTAATATATGGCGCCAATCGCCTCCGTTTACCGATAAAATAAAATCAGGGCATATCAATGTGTAAATATCAAAGTTTGTCAAATTTACCTATTATTCTCTTAAATTAAACGAAACTTGAATGAGAATTTTTCAAGTCGTACGCAACGATGCTGCCGGAAAATGTCAGCGTCAATTCACATACTTCTTGAATTCATTTATACTCTGATCTCAATTGAAAATTGGTAAGAAGGTATAATAAGTTTGTGCAAGTTTGTCTATCTGTCCGTCTGCTAGTCTTTCTGTTTGTCCGTTTAAAAACCCCGATATTAGAGACTACATGAGCTAGAGCGTATGAGCTTCCCAACCATGTGGAATTTGGTGCCTTATAATATTAATAAGTGGTAATACTTCTACATTTCTGTTATTTATGTTAATAATTTTTTTTTTAAATTTTTTTACAATTCTAATAATCATTCCAGAATATATATAGCAAGAAATACGTTCGTACATATAATGCAAAAATTCGACATCCTCAAATTTTCGATGCCATGCTCCCCTCTCCCGCAAATAAAAAAATGAATAACAGGTGTATTTTTATACCCTGATCCCAATTAAAAATTGGTATGAAGGGTATAATAAGTTTGTAATGTAACAGGCAGAAGGAGGCGTGGCAGACCCCATAAAGTATATATATTCTTGATCAGGATCAATAGCGGAGTCGA
>JBANCY010000744.1:0-21012 GCA_037040045.1 Phorticella flavipennis | reverse complement strand
CGCTGTCTAACGGTATAAGTGTGTATGTGTGTGCGTGTGTCTGTGTGACTGTATTAGGAGAATGTAACGGTATTCGTTGACTGGGATCAGGGTATACCCGGAGGCGAGCACTCTCGACTGCAGCACTCTATCTTGTTTTCAGTTGAATTTGTAATAAATTTTTACTGTGTAAAGCAATTTATGAAATTTTGTACTGTCCATTTTGATCTAATTCCTTTTGGAATGTCTTTCCGGCAAGAGATTGATACAAATTTTGATACTTGCTGGCAAAAAAGGGTCCCAAGCAGTTGTTGACATCCTGGTTTGAGTAGGACCTTCAACCCAAACCACCTTGATAAGAGCATAGCCCAAAAGTTCCCAAAGACGTTCCACCCCCTTGACCTGCCATTTGGAGGTTCAGACTTGTAACACCCCAAGCCCTTGTTTTTCCTCACTTTCTACATGTTCCAACTCAATGATATGATTTATGATAAAAGAAATAATTTAATGACTCTCCCTGCAGTTAAGGATTTTCAATAAAAGAAAACAGAGAAGGAAAACAAATTAAAAAATTTTAACATCCTTTTTTTGCTCTTCCATTTCCAAAATTTCATTTTGTATTTATTGAAATTGCGTTTTGTACATGATACGCCCTGTGATTTGATATAAACTCAATTATTTTGACTCAATTCACTTGGCTACATACAAAATGTTATCAATTTCAAAGGAAAGGCAAGAGGCGCCGCCTGATGATGCCAGACAAAAGAAGTAAAGCTTCAGGGAAAAACCCACCTGGAAAACCAACGAATCAAGCACTGGCCACACACACACATATTGAAATCAATCAGATTTTTCTTTTGCTAAATGATGTTGCTATGCAAATCAATCAATTCATATGGTACATAGACACACGCACATTGATATATATATTTCTGATACCCTGTTAATATTACGAGCTGTGTCGACTGCTTGCTTATTGAAACTAGGCACAACTCCTTGACTTCATCCTAGCTGATGGTGTACCAAATTTCAAACAGCTGGCTTCAAGGACAGCCGAGTTCGAGCAGACCTATAAAGGGTATAGAATTGTCGCAGTTTCAGCCCGTAGGCCTCTGCTCGGCTGTATTTCCAATTGAATGCATCGAACGCATCAACGCCCTGCCAGTGTCGTAATTCTTAGCCTGATTTTCAAAAATTTCCAATGCCATTTCCCCATTGATGTAGGCGGGATTGGGTTCCCCCCGGTGCTGCCCGGTGGTGCCCTTAGTAATTAGAATCAATTGACCCTGAACGCTTTTTTCCAGTTGACCTGCTTACAGATATCTCAACTCAGTCCCAGCTCCCAGTCGCCGGCTGCCAGTTCCCATTGCCCCCCCATCCCAAATCCCAAATCCCAGTTCCCCCCTAGCCAGTTCCTGCCTATAGACATACATATATTATATGTCTCTTTGCCTTTTGGGGCTCAATGTTGAGGCAACAAAGCAAACAATCAAATAAAACATTGAAATGTCTTTAAAATAAATATAAAATCAAAATGACAACGCGGCGAAATTGCCAAGAGGCGCCCAAATCCTCCAACCAGCCTCCAGTCCTGTCTGCCGACCCCTGTCGACCCCCGACCTCCGACCCGACTCGATAAAGTCGTTCAATTGCGTCAATTGGGTCCCCAATTGCCAATTGGCCGAACTGTCGACGTTCAAAGCACATTTGACAATGTCTTAAATAATTCATTTATGCTTGATTAGAGACAGATTACACTGCGCTCACATAGCCCAGGGCCCCCTACTCAAGCTGCTGAGAATCGCCGAGAGCGGCCTGATGTGATTAAAAGCTTCTATCTAACATCTTCCCGCCGCCCGTCGCCCGCAGCTGTTCTAACTTTTAATTGTTTAAAGATTATTTCGGGCGAGAAACATCAGCTGCCGATTTGGGCCAATAAACAAATAAATTTCGTATTATTTTTGTTTTTCGACCTGGAGAATCAAAGCTCAGCCACCGCAGGGCCTGAAACCCATTTAAAACTTTTCACTCTTCCCAAAGCCGACGACCGACGACCGACGACCGACGACATCATCATCCCCCACAACCAGACACAAAATATTGATTATCTCCTCAAATTTATTTTATAGCAATGCCAAAATTTGATACAATTTCTTTGTTTGTGGATTTCATTTCATTGCGCGAATTGCCGAAATTTGGCATAAACAATTGATATGAACCCAAAGACCTGAGTTCGTATCGAACCAATCGTAAAACCAAACGATTCGGCCCGAATTGAGTGCACTTTGACAATTTCAAGCATTGTATCAAGCGATCGGTTCATCCCAATGACCAATTCCCGAGCCTCAACAACAGTTCCCTCTGAAGAGATGCCAAAGCACAAGAATAACATGTGAAAAAACAACAGGAGGAACCCGAAAAATTGATCCTGTAAATATCAAAAGGGAATCCAAAATCATTTTTAACCAGAAATATGAGGAATCAAAAATAAAATATATAATATTCCTATTAAAGTACGGAAGAAAAAATGAAATTCGTTCTTTTGTATTATACGTTTTTTCCGGAATTTTTCGATTTTATCAACAGAGGCCGGAGTTACGACAGGTCCACCAATGCTGGTAACGACAATAGTTGCCCCTGATGAGGTGCCAAATCACAAGAATAACCAGGGTATACGAAAAACATCAGGATCGATCCTCGAAATTAAAATATCAAAATTTATTCGAAAAATATAAAACTTTTTACTATAAATATGAGGAAAAAAAAAATGAAATAAATAATAGTATAGAAGATAAAATGAAATTTCAAGAAATAACTAAAATTGGACTTTTTATCAAGCCAAACTATGGCGTCTGAAATTAATTCAGATACTACTCTTTCTTCTTCAGATTCCGATTCTAATAGGAAAACTGAGCAGATAATTACCCGATTTCGGATTCATAAAATAGTTAAGAAAGAAAATAACCTAGTTTTATCCGGCTTTGAAGACAAGGCCAAAGAAACTGAGAAATTCAAACACGAATGTTACGGAATACCAATACAAAATCCGAATGGGAGAAGAAAGTAACGATTGCTCCTGAAGGATGCCAAAGTACAAGAATAACCAGGGTAACCGAGAAACAATAGTAAAAACCAGGAATAAAAATAAAATATAAAATTAGTCAAATTAAATGAAATTTTTTTCGTAAGAAATTTAGAAGATAAATAAAATTAGATTTTTTATCGAATCCCATTGATTCAGCTACTACTTCTTCTTCAGATTCCGATTCGACCAGTAAACCAAAAATTTGCTTATTATAACTTGGATTAATTCAAATTTCAATTTTTAGAGGAAAATAAAATTAAATCAAAAATGAATAGATCATTTTTCAGCCCAATTCAAGGCAATATAATGTCGGGCGCGCAATAAAAGTACAAAATATATACACAAATATATATATATAAGAGTCCAATAAAGGACCGATCCGTCTGCTGGCAAACGATAGAGACAAATGAGCTGGAGCCCCAAACAGGCTGCTATTTATATGATTCTGTCGTCTCGATTAAAGTCAAAGCAACTCTGGAAATCGGTAGAAAAATGCAACTCTGTGACAAATACTTTAACCGATATTCAAAATCGAATGCAATTTCGATCAAGACAAGTATTTAAACCGTTAGTTTTCAAGCTTCTGAAACTCTGCTGCAATTTCCCAACACTTCACGAACTGAACTAACACAACACTATTCCAAGGAGTTTTTCTATATATAAATTATTATTTATATTTTGTAATGTATAATATATTATTATACGGCCATAACAACCCTATTGGGTCAAAGCCTTTAAGCCTAAAGCACCTTTATTTCGGCTCCTTCATTGAAGAATTTTTGTTACGTGGGTGGATTTAAAATCCTACGCCACAACCTGGTTTTACTAGGAGGGTCATGCCTTTCGACATGAGTGGGACTCGAACCCACACCCCTTGTTTGTCGGGACAGTGTGCTATCCTCTGGTCCCCCGAGGTCCCGCTAAGCTTTATAATAATAATAATCGCCTAGAACCGCCAAACCGCACACATCGATAGTTACTCGCCAGAAGCTCCGAGAGCTTAGTTTGAGATTCTTAGGCATCCACTGTATAGTCTGGAGTCCGGAGCTCGCACCAAGGGATTCCATCTGTTCCCGTTCATAGCGAATGATGCTAGTGATTTGAAGGTTCATCCTTTAGGAAATCTTGAAAATCGATTCTTCCAGACAAGAGTTTTTATGAGATGGTCATATGGAAATTACCTTCAATCGGCGATATTATTTTGGAATTTGAAAGCTCGCCGTGTCCAATTCCCAACAAGCGGGCCCTTGAGGGCAGTCCCTGCCCATATCTTACGATGGACTGGAAAGCCTCCACACATCTCCTCGCTTTACGTTCGTAGAACGTCTTGAGATGAAATATAGACGTAGATAGGCCTTCTTTTGAAAGAGCCCAAGTCTAAAATTGCTAATAAGTAAAACCAGGAAAACAGCTCCTACGCTTTACGTCAAACAATCGATTAGAAATACGAAATAATGGCACCGTTTTTGGAGGAAATTAAATAGGAACTTAAAAACAGAAATTAAATTGGCATTAAAAGCGGGAAATCGTATTGTTGACAGTACGCCATCTACAGAGAGGGGAGTGAAAACAGATACAATTGCAATAGTTCCCACAATGTCGGGAACAACAAAAGTTGCCTCTGAAGAGGTACCGAAGCACATGAATAACCAGGGTATCCGAAATACACCAGTTCTACTGCTACCGGAAAAATCGAACCTTTAAATTAAAATATCACAAAAGAATCAAAAAAAAAAAATATTTAACTTTTAACCAGAAATATAAGGAATAAAAAATAAAATATATAATATTAAAGTATGTAAAAATGAAATTCGTTCTTTTATATTATAAGTTTTTTCCGGAATTTTTCGATTTTATTAACAGAGGTTGGAGTTACGACACGTCCACCAATGCTGGTAACGACAATAGTTGCCCCTGGTGAGGTGCCAAATCGCAAGAATAACCAGGGTATACGAAAAACATCAGGAGAAACCAGTCAAATCGATCCTCTAAATTAAAAAAACAAAATTTATTTGAAAAATATAAAACTTTTTACTATAAATAAGAGGAATAAAAAATGAAATATATAATAGCATAGAAGATAAAATGAAATACGTTTTTTTCGAGAAGATTTCAAAAAATAAATAATATTAGATTTTTTATCAAGCCAAACTATGGCGTCTGAAATTGATTCAGATACTACTTCTTCTTCAGATTGCGATTGTAATGTGAAAACAGAGCAGATATAACCCCAATTTCGGATTCATAAAATAGTTAAGAAAGAAAATAACCTAGTTGAATCCGGCTCTGAAGACAAGGCCAAAGAATCTGAGAAGTTCAAACACGAATGTTACGGAATACCAATACAAAATCCGAAGGGGAGAAGAAAGTAATAATTGCTCCTGAAGGATGCCAAAGCACTAGAATAACCAGGGTAACCGAGAAACAATAGTAAAAACCAGGAATAAAAATAAAATATAAAATTAGTCAAATTAAATGAAATTTTTTTCGTAAGAAATTCAGAAGATAAATAAAATAAGATTTTTTATCGAATCCCATCGATTCAGCTACTACTTCTTCTTCAGATTCCGATTCGACCAGTAAACCAAACATTGGCTTATTATAACTTGGATTAGTTCAAATTTAAATTTTTAGAGGGAAATAAAATTAAATTAAATTAAAAATTAAATTAAAAATGTCGGGCACAAAAAAAAAATACAAAATATATATACAATTATATATATATATATATATATATATATATAAGAGTCCAATAGTAGGACTGATCCGTCTGCTGGTAAACGCCAGAGACGAATGAGCTCAGGCCCGAAACAGGCTGCTATTTATATGATTGTGTCGCCTCGATTAAAGTCAAAGCAATTCTGGAAATCGGTAGAAAAATGCAACTCTGTGACAAATACTTTAACCAATATTCAAAATCAAGTGCAATTTCGATCAAGACAAGTATTTAAACCGTTAGTTTTCAAACTTCTGAAACTCTGTTTGAATTTCCCAACACTTCACGCATCGTTTTGCAACACTTTTGTAAAGTTTAGTTCGATTTGGTATTTGGCATATACTAAAGAGTTTTCAGACCAAAATTAGGTAGTAATTTATCCGATTTCAAAATGTAATTGCTCAAAACTTGAATTGTTTTACGGATTAATAACCCATCTTTAGACTTTCTTTAAGTTCGTTTATAGTTTTGATGCGACTCGCCGGATGCTGAACCTTGAGGACTTTTCACCATCCTTAGCTTTGACTGAGCTCAACCAGGATATGTGGGAAATATCCAAAAATTTTCGGTTTTGTCAAAAAATTTCATTTGTCATGGATATAATAGGTTTTCTCCAAAAATTGACGAATGGCCGCCTGACGAATACCTTTCTACCTTTCCCAGCTCCCGATATCATGCCCTACGCTACGCGTGTTAGCTGAGGCCTTGAGCTCTCTCTTTCTCTACTCTAGGGGGGTAGGGTGCACCATCAAACTACCCTAGGAAAAAAGAAATGTATTTTTCTTCTCCTTCTTCTCCTCCTTCGTCTTCTTCTTCTTTGTATGCTTTGGGGCACTTTGTGTATCTCTTTACAAGCTTTCAATTTATTTGCATTTTGTTTGTAATGCGCAAATATTTTCAGTCAGCACAAAAAGTGAAAACTTCATTGGCTCTTTGTTGTTGTTGTTGTTGTTGTCGTTGCTATTGTTGTTGTTGTTGTCGTAATTTTTCACAAAAGAAAATGTTGGTTCTCGAGCCAAAAGAATTTCACTTTTCAAACAAATGAAATTAATACACAGACACACAAAAATGCTCGGCCGAAACTCGGCTAGAAAATAGCTAAATTAGGCCTTGGGCTAAATTTCTCAACACACACAAACACACACACTCACACATTGTGTTGGGGCTTGGCACACACACAGACAGACAGTCAGACAGACAGTCAGACAGACCGACAGAGCCACCGACAGACCGACAGACCCACCGACAGACCCACCGGGTCTTTGCCGTTTAGCGGGAAGAGTAATTGAAGCTGTTTTCGGCGGCACTTGGAAGACATCCAATGATTTCATTGGGCAAACGATAGTTAACGATAGTTGCAATAATCGTCGTTTAAGGCCTATAGCACGGACTTATGTCGCATTTTCCTCCTCATGCTCCAAGCTTTCACCTTTACAGGGTATCACAAGAACCTTCGAAGCTTTATGAAGCTCCAAATCAGAGCACATTTTACTCCCCAAAATCCAAGCTTTCGTCTTGCCACAATTGACAGGGTATTGCATGAACCTTTGAAGCTTCAAATCAGAGCACAATTTCCTCCACATATTCCAAGCTTTCACCAGGCCATAATTTACAGGGTATCTCTTGTCGCATCTCTAGCAACCAGCTGCATTTGTATGCCTGCAGCATAGGTTGACAGCTAGACAAGAGGGACAGGTGGCACATGGAGGACAGCTGGGCAGTTGAGCAGGGTGATCAGGAGAGCAGGGGGAGCAGTGGGTACAGAGGGAGGCAGGAGGACACCCTACAATGTTTTCAGTAACAGGAATAACAATAATAACTAGAGATATAAATGCATACGGCGGATAGATTTTTATGTTGGCTCCGTGTTTTCCTTGCACCGTTAGCTTTTTGTGTAGAGTTTCATATGGACATACGCATACATATATATATTTGTGTGTGTGTGTGTGTGTGTGTGTGTGTGTGTGTGTGTGTGTGTGTGTGTGTGGAAAGTGCATTAAGAAAACTAAAAATTGAATTTTTTGTCCCGGATTGCATACAAAAAGGCACTAGAAATGGCGCCCGGAACGTGCCTGGCATTGCCCAGCTTTTTTCGGACTGGCCCAAAACGATAGTTCAGTGTCTGCGCCAGTGGCAAGTGGCAAGTGGCAAGTGGAGAGTGGTGAGTGGAGAGTGGAGAGCGGTGAGCGCCTCTTGTCGAAACGCATCCAGCAGCCATTTTATGATAGCGCCAACAGAATGACACCTGTGGGAGTGAAGCCGGACTGCCCAGCAGGACCACAGGCGGACAGGAGGGCAGGCAGTCAGCCGTACAGGCAGACGGGCGGAGAGTCCGCCAGACGGTTGCAACAATGTTGAAAAACGACGGTTTTACGAGTCGGACTCGAATCGTAACATTTGCCTGCGTTGTGAAGGCAATGTTCGAGCTGAAATCGTGCAAGCATCTTGGGTTTTTGGGGCTTTGGAGACTTGTGGAGACTAGTATAAAATGCTTAAAAGATGATTAAAAACTATTTAAAGGGTATCTCTGGCTTAGTTGCTTTGCCAACTGACGATTTTGAAATTTTGGAGACCTGTGGAGACTAGTGGAGACTAGTATAAAATGTTTAAAGATGATTAAAAACATTTAAAGTGTATCTCTGGCTTAGTTGCTTTGCGAAATGACGATTTTGAGACTTTGGAGACTTATTGAGACTAGTGGAGACTGGTATAAAATGTTCAAAAAATGATTAAAAACTATTTTAAGAGTATTTCTGGCTTAGTGACTTTGCTAAATGCCGATTTTGAAATTATTGAGACTTGTGTAGAGTTTGAAAAACTTTCTTTATAATGTTTGCTTGTAGTGCTTGACCAATTGTTGCTGTAGAGTTTGATTTGCCACGAATGATAGCTATAGGGAATCGGCTTTGAAGAATGACGACAGAAAAATCAGAAGAGTTACAAGTGGAGACTATTTGTTGGCGACTTTTCGAGTTATTTTTGCATATAAAACTTAAAACATCACAGAGACAAAATAAATTTAAGAATTATAATAAATTTTTAGATTTTCGGACCTTTTGAGACTTGTTGGTACAAGTGGAGACTAGTTTAAAATATTTAAAAATTGCTTAAACACAATTTTACATGTAATCCTGGCTTTTTGGAGACTTGTGTAGAGTGCAACAAACATGGTTTACAAAGATATCCATTGATTTGTTTCGAAAAAAAAATGCTCCAAGTAGTATATAAAGATTAGTCTAAAGTCAATGGAGAGACCTATGGTAGATAGAGATAGAGGTAAATGTTTTCTGTAAGCTTGTGTAGAGTTCGGCAGACTTAGACTACACCTAACGTCTGATCTCAGCTTTCGATTCTCCATTCCTCTCAATGTTCTTATACCATTATAATTAAACCGAAAGTGAAATTCATTTGGTTTATATAGAATCCTTATTCATTGAAAGTCTACACTACATATCATTGTTGACATAGAAAACATTGTATATCTCCTTGAAGATATTTTACAATTTTGAAAAAGTGCCAAGTGAAACTAAGCTGTAGAGGGGAAGGGAGGAAGAGATAGAGAGACAGCGGAGAGGATGGTCAGCTCCTACTGTGGGCACCCCCGGCTGCTCTCCTCCTGCTCGCCCAAAGGTCAAGGATGTCGATTTGATGTGTGTGACAATTCGCAGAGCTCTGGTCATGCGGGCAGAAGAAGTGATTCGAGATGCGCCCTGAATGCGGACAACATTCGCATAGTTATGCCAGCTATTTTCTGGCTAAGGATATACATAATAATAACAATGAAATCGGAAATCGGAAATCGGAAAACTCAAATCTGAGAGCGACGATAAAGTTGAAATCAAAGCAATACCTTGGCTTGGCTGGGCTTCGAGTCGGTTTGGCTTGACTTCGGTTCGGTTTGGCGTGGAAAAAGAAAAGGAAGATATGGGGGGAAGATACTGGGGAACTGCTGGGAAACTTTAGGGGGAACCAAGCCAAGCAGGTGGGGACTTGGGGTGGGGAGATGGTGTTGGGCAGCTGCAAATGCAAAGCACAAAGCACAAATCACAGATTACAATTTCGCTTGGACACCGCACTGAGATACAGATACAAAGGGAATGGGGAGTACGGGGAGTACGGGGTGTACGGGGTGTACGGAGAGTATGTTGAGCTCGCCAGCGTTAAGGCGCGGGGGGCGTAGCGGGCTCTGGCATAACTCACGTGAATACATATATGCATTCGAATGGACATTGTCCAAAAAGTGTTACACTCAAAAAAAAGCTGATATTCTTCTGTATTCTATAGTCTATCTGAAGATGGATTTTTAAAGAACTTTCAAATTTGTACCATTCTAATACAACTGAAATTTCCTATATTTCCTTATTTAACATACTTCTCTTAATATTTTTCATTGGCTCAGTTCATATTTGACGTTGACTAACCCAAGTAACTCAGCTTCTATAAGACATATTGCTGAGAAATTTCGTATATCAACTCATGGTTTGATATTATAATATATTTTATACTTTTCGTTGATGTGCTTTAGAAATTTAGTACATTTTTGACAGTTTTTATACATCATTTTAAATAATAGTGTCTAGGTTATGAATGTTTTGCTTTCGAATCTCATAATATTATTTTAAATTTTGCACTCCATGCCTTTATTTAACATATTTCTCTTAATATTTTTCAGTTTTCTATCGCTCTGTCGATATTTCGTGTCAACTCACCCAAGTAACCCAGCTTTTATAAGATATATTGCAGAGAATTTCGGTATGTAGACGCCTTGATAAATATCATAAAGTATTTTATATTTTCCGCTCACATTGTACATAAATTTCTTATATTTTTTATAATTTTT
Source organism: Phorticella flavipennis (assembly GCA_037040045.1). NCBI lineage: Eukaryota > Metazoa > Arthropoda > Insecta > Diptera > Drosophilidae > Phorticella > Phorticella flavipennis. The sequence goes on along the minus strand of JBANCY010000744.1, from coordinate 10,392 downwards.
AAGACTATATAATTAATATTGGGCTTATAAAGTATGTCTTTCTCTTGAATCTCATGGAATTTTGAGAACAACAGGTCTGAAATTGTCTGTATTTAGAAAAATGAGATTCAGAATACAGAAATGTTTGCACTTTCCAGTAAGCATATTTCGAATCTTAAGATGAAGAGCTTTGTCAGTTTTCAACCGTTTCTAACTCAGGAACTATAAATGCTACTGCTTTGAAATTTGGTATGTGATTGGTTTCAAAGATATGCTTGAAATTCCCCTAAAACACTGTGATGGTACATGCTATATTAACCCAAACCAGACCCATTGAACTAGGCTGCTGTTAGCGTCTTGAAACTTGGCATATAGTCTAGAATTTTAGATACCCTACAAATTTTTTATTTCTTCCTTATAACATACTTTCCAGACTCATAGAACTCATGAACTATACGAGCTGTACTTCTGAAATTTGGTATATAAGCACTTGACGGCATATACTTTGAGTTAGCAGACAATTTGAGGGTATAAGTTGAGTTTTGAGTGTATAACATGCAAGTCTGAGTAAGTGAGTATATATATATGTATATGTATGTAAATGTATATGTATATATATGTTGAAGTTGGCAACGCTGTTGACCACAAATGCATAAATGCACTTGTATCTCCCTGTCTCCCTCGCGCGTTCTCCCACTTTTGTTCTCTCTGTTACACTGCCACTTGGCATAGGCACATATGAATGCCAATCGGTGGCACCCACAGCCCACCACGCCCCCAGCCCCCCGCCCCCCTCGGCTGCCGGTGTAAAGTGTGTGCACTGATAAGGAAGGAGGCAACAACCGAAAAAAATGTGCAACTCGTTTCGCTTGGGTTTTGGGCTATGGCTATAAGGTGGCCGGGGGCGGGGTGGGGTGTGGCAGGTGCGAGGCAAATGGCAGGTGGCAGTTGGGCGGAGGGGCGAAGGGCGTGGGCGTGTGGCAGGCAATGCTTCGACATAAATAGAATGCTAAACAGTTCGCGCAAATGTGTCCTGCAGGAGCCACTGCTGGGCCATCGGTGGGTCACTGTGGGCGGTGGGCGGTGGGCAGTGGACAGTGGTGGGCGTGGCAATGCTCTTTGCATGTGCATTGCCAACTGACTTTGGCATTGGCCACGTCTGCGTTTCGCTTTCATGTAACTGCGGCAGGGGCACGCTGCTGACGGCGGCAGCGACGGCGACGGCGGTTGGCGACTCGACGCGTCGGACAATGGGGCATAAATCATGCATAAAACTCAAAATGGAATATGAAAGCAGCAGAGCAATGTGTGTGTGTGTGTGTGTGTGTGTGTGTGTGTGTGTGTGTGTGTGTGTGTGTGTGTGTGTGTGTGTGTGTGTGTGTGCAACGCAAACGCAACAAAGGAAACAAGTCTCGTTTGTATTGAAAATTGTGATTGCAACTTGCACCACGGATAAGAGTGTGTTAACCGGGGCTCTATATAGAGATATCTGCACATATATATGCATGCAACAGACTCCATATATATGTCTGCTACACCTACCGATGTTTACACATGCAACATGCATATCATCTGCTGACTAACTGAATGACCCCACATCAAAGCCACAGTTGTTGCTTTGAAGCTGGAATTCCGTCGACAATGCGTCACAATGCGAGGGTTGCTATCTGTATTTCTAGCCTAGGCCATTTCTTTCATATGCTGACTATCTGATGCCCAATGAAATATCCTTCAACCAAACCAGAGTTGTTGCTTTGGCGCAGAATTTCAGTTGACAATGGACAATGAGTCATATTGCGAGGGTTCTCATATGTATATCTACCCTAGGCCATTTCTAGCATAAGCTGACTGACCGATTCTCAATGAAAAGTAGTGAAGTCGACAATGAGTCATATTGCAAGGGTTGCTTTATATATTTGTAGCATAGGCCGCTCTAAGACTTATTTTTGTGACCTAAATACCTTCTGTAAAAATGGAAAACATGTATAATAGTTTTGTTGGAATAAATAGCACCTATTGCAGGTCTCCTCTCCACCTGGTAGATCTTATGTATGTATATATATTCTCGATCAGCATTAATAATCTCCTCTCGCCAAATAAGTGCAAAGATTCATATGTCCATATCTTTGAAGAGCTTGCAACATAGCAGAAACACCTCATTATATCAGACACAGATCAAGCTCTAACAACACTGCATACTACTGATAAGCAATGAAAACTTGTTCCGATAAAGTTATTTCTTCCTTAAATTGGTTCAAAATATAGAATAAAGTTAAACAAGTTGATACACCCTTCTATTTTACCGGAAATACATTCACCAATCACTAACAGTCATATTAATTGTTCCAAGTTCTTAAAATTTAGTATTTAACTGCACATAGGATTATATTACAATTTCCCTAGATCTAAAAAGATTTTACAGCATATCCATTCTTTAACACGGGGGCCTCTACGGTCCAAATTTATTTCCTCTCTCTTGATCTCTGGAAGATGTAGTATTAATCTGTAAATTTTACATTTCTTATTATAATGATTCGAATATTGGATTATATATTTATGATAATATCATGAAATTGTACTGAAAATTTCACCACGATCGATTCTTAAGCAAGAAGTTTACATAAGATTTTATATTTATAACTTACCTGTAAATAGGGTATTGGGCAGTTGAGTACTCTCGACTCTTTATTTAGTGCATATTAAAACTCTCCAAACTCAGCAAAACTATAAAACTTGTTTCCCTCAGATCTCAACAATTTGTACTATATGTCTACACCCCCAACGTAGAATACACAACCCTTGGAAAACTCTACACAAGTCTCCAAAATGACCCTTTCATTGCACTTGCTGCACGATTTAGCTAATCTTCAAATAAAATTTACAGCCAAGGACGTTAAACAGCGTCATTTTTGGCCATTTTCCCGGGGATTTTTTTAGTTTTCCCGGCTAAAGTTTAACAGCTGGCTTAAAGTGCGATCCGGCGCGGGGTCCCGGCGTCCTTGTGGCCATTTCTGTTCATTAGCGGAGCAAAATACGGAGCAATCACAAAGCGCTTTGGGCCAATGCGGGCGCGTTTCGTCAACGGCTTTGGTTTAACTGTTCCGCTGCCCACCTGGAGGCGGGCCCAGCCTGGTCACCTGGCTGTCAGGTTGCCGGGTCTCCGGGTCGCCAGGTCGCCGGGTCGTCAGGTCCCGCGGCGAATTATCGCCAATCACTTGAGCAATAAATGAACCAAAAGTCGTTATGCGACGAAAACGAGTCAACTCGAGCCGGAGTCATTGTCGGTATCGGAGTCGGAGCCGGAGTCGGACGCGGAGACGGAGACGGAGTCAGAGCCGGAGTCAAAGCCGCTGCCGGAGTCGAGTTAAGTGCTACAAATCGCAGTCATTGCACAGTGGTCGAAACTCAATAAGTTTGGAGTTTTCAAGTGGCAACATCAGAATTCCTTTGTAGACTTATGTAGAGTTGTCAAAAGCGTTAAAAGTAAAGAATGGAAGTAGATTTTTACCTATAAGAATATAATATTTGTTTGTGTAGAGTTCTTTAAAATTGTGTAGACTAAAAGAAACATTTTCGTAAGGAGCAGAAAAACATTAAAAATTGCATTGGGGTAAAAGTCTGGTAAGTATTTTTAGTTGAGACTAGTGTAGACTTTAGTAGTATGGGTTTTTTCTCAATAAATGACTGAAAGTTTTGTAAACTGACATAAACTTTGACTAAAATTGAGCTTGATATTTGTGTAGAGTTTCCATTCTAGGTGTAGAGTTGAGTTGAATTGTTTTATTTTGTGAAAATGTAGACTTGCAGGGGAAGTGTAGAGTTTGACATATGAACTATTTTTGCCTTAGCTTGGAACCACCGTGCGCTTGGAAGCTGTTGCTTGTGTAGAGTTGTCAATAAAAGTGTAGAGTTTGCCAAACATTTTTGGCTCGGCCTGGCACCACTGTGCGGCGTCATTGACAAAGTGGCAACAAAATTTCGCAGCGCACTTTTGGGCGAGCTGCCATTGCAGGTGGCGGGTGACGGGCGGCATGGGGCATGGGGCTGGTGGCGGGTGACGGGCGGCATGGGGCATGGGGCTGGTGGCGTGGGGCAGGTGGCAGGTGGCAAGCAGATGGCAGCTGGCGTCGTGCGTCGGGCGTCGGGCAGCAGCCTTTGCGCAAATAATGCTGGGTCATAAGTTGTGCGCTGCAGGCATGATGTCTTTATGGAGACAGACCAGCAGACCAAAATATAAAACCTATACTCAAATAGTGGCCCGCCCCGCCTCCTCCTCCTCCTCCTCCTCCGACCACGCCCCTTCGCCCCCACTGCAAACGCACTTATTCATTTAACCTTTTTACGGCGGGGCCACTGAACGTTGACGACGACAACGGAAACGCGTTACAAGTCAAACCAATAAACTTTGGACAGGAGCGACAGCTTCTGTCAGAGGTGGGGCTTGGGGCTGGGTTCGGGGTCGATGTCGGAGTCGGAGTCGGAATCGGTGGACAAGGGGCGTAGGTGCTTTGGGGTCACACTAAACGATAGCACGTAGAAGCGCGTCAAGTAAATGGGAAAAGTTCCAGTCAAATTCTGATGAAATGAAATTAGTTTTCGCTTGAGTGTAACTTCCGTTTGTCGAGTGACTGGACAAAAAAAAAACAGAACACAAATGAGCCAGGATTAGCTATGAGTCTACGAAGATCCCATACTCTCTAGATAAACTCAACCATTAGTATTAATACCACTTGAACAACGCTTGATAAAGTCCATAAAATGAAGAAGTTAAGAAGAACTGACGAAATCTTCTATGTTTATCATGCAAACATACTCTGAAATTTAGTGGATCGTTACATAATATGGCATTTCAAGTATATGTAAAATTTCAGAAGAATAGCTGCAAATCTCTAGAAAATATGACAAAAAACAGCTTTAACTTCCCTGACAGCTAAGGCTGAGACGGACCACTTGATGCACTTATAGTAATATCTTGAGATCGTCAGACCAGATAACATTTGAGCTTCTTCCGAGATTTACCATCTCCAGCAGAAAGTTAATATACCAATTTCTGGGCAAAGGGCATAAAATCGGAAATTTCATTGTATGCGGCGAGTGTACAGGTTAATCTACGGGCAGGAACATAACACTCGCGGCACTTGAATGACGGCCAAGTGACATCAATTCCACCTTCAAAAGGCGAATTTCTACTCAATGGCTTTCTCTTGCTTACCTTTTCACACACACTCTCTGCCTCCCTCTCTCCCTGTGTCTCGCTCTCTAACTGTCTTTTCTCCTCTCCTCTTCTTATCTGTCACTGCTTTGTCAGACATCCCCTAGAGCTGGGACTCAATGGGTATGCAGAACTGCAAGTCCTTTCGAAACTCAGAAATCCCTAACAGAATCTGTGTAAATCCTGCCAAGTTCTTCGAGCTCTATGTCCTGACTGAGCTACTGAAACTGATAAATAAATATATGAAAATCTTTGGAAAGATAGAAATCTGGTAAATCGGGGATCTGAACCGAAAAGTATGATGAGAATCATAATTCAAAGACGATGATGGTAAAAAATTTACTAGTAAGATAAGATGAAATCTCTCGAAAGCTAGGAAGAACAGATCTCAAGTTCTCCGAGCTCTAACTGCTATCTGAACTACTGAGGGGAAGTTGCTGCTAGAAGCTGCTAAAAATAAATATTTGAAAATCTTTGGACAGGTAGAAATCTGCAACTACAAGCCTTATCTGGAAAATCGGGGGACCTGAACCAAGAAGTCTGCTGAGAAACATAATCCAAAGACTAGGAACACAATCTTTCAGGCGAGCAGGAAACGGTAAAATGGGAAATATTCGAGAAAGAACAGATCTGGCTGATATTCCTAGATGGGAAGGAAACCAAGCATCGGAAATGGGCTTCGGTGGAACACGTGGATAGCGCACTGTCCCGTCAAACAAGAGGTTCGAGTACCGCTCATATTAATAGGCATGACCCTCCTAAGTTGTGGCGTAGAACTTGAAATCCACCGAGGTAAAAGAAAAAGTTCTTCAGTGAAGAAAGCAGAAATTAATATAAATAGTGCTTCAGACTTTGATCCGATAGGTTTGTCACAGCCATAAAGTTATAAAATCAGCTCGGAAAGTAAAGTCCAATAGAATTCCTAGTGTATAATCATGTAAGCAATTTCGATGGGTCTACAAATCGAACTCTCCACAAGTCGAACTCTCGAGACAAGTCTTGTTAGATGGTAACTCTGCGTCGCGGATGCGGGCATCCTTTTGCCTCGTAGCTCCAGGTATGCGTTTGTCAGTTTCCCTGTCTATATGTCCCGTATGCAGGTGTGTGTGTGTGTGTGTGTGTGTGTGTGTGTGTGTGTGTGTGTGTGTGTGTGTGTGTGTGTGTGTGTGTGTGTGTGTTGAATGTGAGTGAACGCGACAGCAATGAAACCACAAGAAGTGGCATATAAACGACATACTTTTTACCAAAAGCCCACAACAACAACAGAACAACGCAGCAACAACAACAATTATAACTTCATGTTGGTTAAAAAAGTGTTTCGCATGCAACGTCATTGCACAGTGGTGCGAAATTGCATTTCGATTGGATGAAATCAACAAATTTTTCTCATGCGTTTTCCGTGCGTTTCTAGCGCGTTTTTTATATTCATTCTCTAGGGTTTCTCGTGAGATTCTATTGCATCGCGGTTGCGTTTTCCGTGCGTTTCAAGTGCGTTTCTTCTGAGTTTCACCTGCGATTCTTGGTTCATATCTCGCGCGTTTTCATTTACGAGTTTTCCGCTTATCGTGCGTTTCCTCTGCGTTTTTGAAACTTGGTCTAACATATCTAAAGTAGTTCTTGACAGAGATGTGCGATTCTTCATGAGTTCTCGGTGCATTGCCGTGTGCTTCACATGAGTTTCTCCTACGATGCTCTTGCATTTCTCTCGAGTTCCTCTGCGTTTCATGTGCCTCTTCCTTGCGTTCCTTGTGCGTTTTTAATCATATTTCGCGCGTTTCTCGTGGATTTCTTGTACGATTTTCATGCACTTCTCGTGCGTTTGCCGTGCGTTTTCATGACTTTCACGTGCATCTGTGATGATCTTGCATTCCTCACGTTTTTCTTCGGCGTTTCTTGTACATACCTTGTACGTTTAACGTGCGTTTTCCGTGCGTTTCTCTACCATTCTCGTCAATTTTTCTTAGCTTTTCTTCTCAGCTTAAAGCACTATTTTTCTTTATTTCTGCTTCCTTCACTGAAGAACTTTAGTTTCCATAGGAGGCTCATGCTCGGTGAAGCAGTGGCTAGCCAAAGAACAGATTGTTGGGTCGTGGGTTCGAGCTCCCCAATCGTGTCGAGACAATGAGCTCTGGTTATACTCTAAAATTTAATGCTAAATAATACCAAATCTTCAAATCTTCTTCAGATATATATTTTTAGTAGCTTTTCAAGCGATTTTGCACCACGGTGCGGCTTTTTGGGTTTATGAAGTGGACCGCATTGATGACTCGGCACGCAAACATAAAGACCCCCACACACACACACACAGACATACACATACACAGAGAGACACACACACTGACACACACAAAAAGTTTGAGTATCAATCAACGGCAGTCAATCAATCAATCAATCAAATGTTGGAACAATGAAGCCAACGTTGAGGCTCAAGCGCAGCAGAGGAGGAAGAAGAAGCAACAGCAGGAGGAGGAGGAGGAAGAAGAGCCGGAAAAGCAAGAAGCTTCCAATGAAATTTTCCACTTTTACTTTGGCTCTGCTTTCATTTTTGTGCCTTTTTGTTCCTATGTGCGATATGCTATATATGCTATATGCGATATGCTATATACGTGTATATCTTTCAGTCAAGGACCGGTTGTTGTTGTTGCTGTTTCGAGCTTTAATTTGAGGAGCATTCGCAGCGCACTGCACCTCTTCTTCCACCAGGACAATGGGCCTGGTGTGTCGTGCGCTGGGCATAGTTAAGGCCGTCGCCGCACGGTGCCCGCCCCGTGTCATAGGCCATCGGCCCAACTATCGCTTTTCCTGGTGAAAATGTGCAAAATGTTTATTGGCGCTAGAGGAAAAACCCATTTTCCGAGCACAACTTGACGACGTCGGCGTCGAGTAAAAAATGTTGTTGCTGCAAAAGCATTGCGAAATTATTTACAGCAACTGGCGAAAGTAGCTGGAAAAGTCAGTCAAGAAGAAAACTACAACAACAGCAACTACAACAACAACAACGGTAACAACAACAATATGAATTTATGCCATTAGCCCCGGTGGCACAGTTGGTAGCAACACAACATTTCGTACACCCCTCGCTTCCAGTGAAATGCACTTCAATGCTTAAATGACAAGCAAAGTTTTCATTTTTTGCACAATTTTTCTCAGCATTTTCAGCTTTTTTTTAGCTTTTTTTTCGGAGGGTTCCACGAAAAAATCATTTGGGATGCGACAACAACAACAACAAATTTTGGTTCGGGGTAAAATGAGCAACTTTTAGTGGAACGGAAAATGGAAAATGCATAATAACAACAACCACAACGACAACAACAACAACAACAAAAGGAACATGGCAAACAACCAAACAAATTGGCCCCCGACTTGAAGAAGTGCTTAACTCTATGCACAACATGCATTATAATACCTGCCGAACAGCTGGCTGAGCACCCCGTGCTCCCATTTGCATTTCCGCCAGTTTTGCGTTATCGATATGTTATCGATTTGAGACGAAGGACCCAAAATCAATAATACAACACTTAGTTAAGTTTATTTATTGACAATACTGTAATTACATAAATTATGTTATCGTTATCGATATGTTATCGATTCGATCGTTTGTGTTATCGTTATGCTATCAATTCGACTTTGTGTTTTTGATATGTCATCGAAAAGACTCAAGGTCAATAACAATATAAGCCCATGGGTGCTATTGACTTTTTGACATGTTATCGACTCGATTTTATGCTAAGGATAAGTTATCGACTTGATGGGTTCAAAATTATTAATGTTAAAATTTTTATTGAAATGCAGCAAATGGTAAAAACTGTATTACAAAGTCGATATCGATAATAATTCTGTTGACTTATCGATAAGTTATCACTGACAGCACTAAGATATCGACCTTGTGGTATCGATATTATTGAATTGAACCCACAGACTCATAGTTAAAATCTTAAAGTTAATAATCGATGTAATTTTTAGATTTTTAATTTGATTTTAACACGCTTATTCTGTAATGGGTTCTCAAAACTTATCGATAAGTTATCGTTTGTTATGCTTAAAATATAAGCTTTCTGCTTGACAATTATTATACACTTCATATTTAAGAGCTTTTGCTCCCCTGCATTAGCTTTGCCTTGGAGCTTACTCAATTTTATATCAACTTTTTGGCGTTTTCGAAATCGGGAAGACGCCAATTTCGGGCTTAGAAGGAAAATTAGTTGAACTGCAAAATTTGTGCTCGTGGATTTGGGGCTTTTGCTTTATTTACCTGCTGCTCGGGCGGAATTGGGCCAAGCGAGTTTTACTCTAATTGTGCTGGGGTCAGAGTTCAAACGGGATTGAATCGCCCACAAAAGTATGCAATGGCACTACACCTGGGCTATTTAAGGGATATTAGGGTATATATGGTATATGTATGTGTGTGTGTGCAACATGTGGAAGGCTTTGAAAGTGCGCCAAGAGCTCTACTGATGAACTAAGCATATATAGAAAGAAAAAGCGAGAGGAGAGAGAGAGGGAGACAGTGACTGGCTTTATAAACTTGGCACAGGTGCTAAAATGTGGCATTATATGGTATTTGGGATAAGAAAAAACTAGTTTCACAATGGATGGAAAGTTCATCCCATATGGAACAATATGGATCGCATCTGAATATATTGACATCCGCTCTATTTCAAAGCAATCAAAACAATTAGGGAGGTACCTCAAACGGAATTCCAAATCGAAAACATCGGAGCCATTAGCCTTAAGCACAGATCATTAAGGAATCGGTCTGACAATAATTTGGCTTCTGGCTGGATACGCTCTGGGTTATCGACTATGATAAATCCATCTGGAACAAGAAGGTAAATATTATCTTCAGAACTCTGAAAATTGTATAAAAAAGTTATCTGAAATATATACATATGATCTAAACCGAATAGTTACATGAGAGCTATATGATATAGTGGTCCGGACCCAAATTTGGAGGAATGATAGCTACAAAAATTACATCAGTCTACGTAAATTTTTAATCATATAGCTTGAAAAACATTGGAAATATGGCCAAGACAGACATTTGGTTATTTGGCAGCTATATATATGATATAGAAGACCGATCCTTGTGAAATTCGGTGTGTCAATAAATTACAAAGAGTCTTCTATTATTATTATTATATGGCCATAACAACCCTTTCGGGTCAAAACCTGAAGCTCTATTTTCCTCTATTTCTGCTTCC
>JBANCY010000743.1:0-21016 GCA_037040045.1 Phorticella flavipennis | reverse complement strand
TTCTGCTTGTATTGCACTGTTGGGATCAGGGTATCTCGTAGTCGAGCTCACTCGACTAGAGCTTTCTTACTTGTTTTATATTATCTTTGATATTTTTAAGAACCAAAACAACAACTTTTACCACTTGCTAAAAAGTCCACTTTGTTAAAATCAAAATGGATTTCTTTTTCTCCATGCTCATGACACGTTAAAAGTCGTCGTTTTTCAGGGGGCCTCCTTCGAGTCCCGCTCATGTCGATAGGCATGATCCTCCTAGAAAAACTAGGTTATGGCGTAAGTTTTGAAATCCACCCACGTAAAAAAAGTTCTTCAATGGAGGAAGTCAGAAATAAAGGAAAATAATACTTCAGATTTTGACCCGATAGGGTTGTTATGGCCATATAATAATAATAATAAGACTGAGTGTTTCTAATTTATATAATAAATGTATCCATCCTTTAGAAATCTCTTGTCTTATAACTTATTTACAATATATAATATTTAATAATTGCCAATTGCAAGTAAATTTCGTTACGTGTTAAAATAATGGATTTCTTTTTCCCCATGGCTTTCTATAAGAAAAATTTTTCCAGAATCAAATTATTTCAAGCAAGGTATAAAATTTGATAGCTTGGGAATAAAATTATGAAATCAAAATTTATTAGTGAACAATTTTTATTGTAAATTAAGCAAAGGCACGGCGATACATATAGTTTCCCGGCGCTTCCTTGACTTTACCTACCCCAGTCATAACTTGGCACCCCTAAAATTGGCAGACAAAAAAGGTATTCAAAGACTTACGAAGAACTACCATGTGCTAAAGTACACATATTGTATTATTGTAAAAACTTCAAGAAGTTTTCGAACTCGACTTAATTATTCAATATTTTTGGAACTTCTCGTGGAGGGAGCACTGTACGGTGTGACCCTAATCCCAGACCACTCAAGACGTACACGTGGCTGTCCATTAGCAAGCAGTCTTTGTGCCAGGCGGAGCATGCAGGTGTTGAGCTATAGTTGGCTATAGTGGGTGGGGCTCGGGGCGGTTGTGGGTGGTTGTGGCAGTGGTTTTGGCCCGATGCTTTTACTTTCACATTAATTGGCCACACTGTGGATCGCCAAACCTAAAAGCGTTTAACGCGCGTTTCGCGTGAATGCGCGCACAACAAGTGTACTGCCACGCCCCCTGACCTGCAGCACACGCCCACCTTTTGGCAAGCATATGCAATAGCAGCAATCCCGAACCCGAACCCAAAGCCAGAACGCCCTCTCCCAAAAACAACATCAACATCAACAACTGACCAGACATTCCGTCCATATCGCTTGGGTGCATTGAACCCAAACCAAAAAAAAAAAACAAAAAAGCGAAAAACTTTAAAATCGAAAAGAACTCGAAACTAAATAATGCATAAACCGCTGTAGAACGACCACAAATTGCATGCAATTCAATCAAAATTTGTCAGTCAACCCACTTTGGGAAATTTGTTTTGATATAATACCCGAACAGGCCCGGACAAACTTTGTAAATTGATAAAAAATTGATAGAGGGAAATTTGTATTATGTTTAGGACAAAATAATTGGTGAAACTTTCGAAAACTGAAACTCAAATTATTTCTATTTTCAAATTTAAGAATATCAAATATCTCAAATATTAAAAATATATTATAATTCCAGTTCAGTTCAGTTATATTATAATAAGTTCAAATTTTTGAACGTTTTTGAGCTTGATATTTGTATTATCTACAGATAGATAGAAGTGCGTAGCCCACTGATCCGCCAAAACAAGAGGTGTGGGTTCAAGTCCCACTCATGTTCTGGGCATAACCCTTCCGGAAAAACTAGTTTGTGCAGTTGGATTTAAAATCCACCCACGTAAAAAATACCTTCATAGTTGGAAGCAGAAAAATAGACAAATAGTGCTTCAGGCTGTGACCCGATAGGATTGTTATGACCATATAATAATAATAGATTTTTACAGGTCTTCAATCTTCACAATACACACGTTTCGTTTCGATTTTCAATTAAATTTCCAGTAAAATTTTAAAACCATATAAAGCTGATTTTCCATAATTATACCATACTATAATATGTTATAAGGCAGTTAAAGTATGAAAACACCGACCCAAACTCCCACCATCACCATTCCGAGGCCTGATGCCCCACGAGTTGATTCTGAACAAGTTATTTTCTTGTTGTTATACCCTGAACCCAATTGAAAACTGCTATGATGGGTATAATAGGTTTGTGTAACAAGCAGATGAAGGCGTGACAGAGCCCATAAAATATATATTCTTGAACAGCATCAATGGCTAAGTCGATTTAGCTCTGTCCTATATTATTATTATATGGCCATAACAACCCTTTCGGGTCAAAACCTGAAGCTCTATTTTCCTCTATTTCTGCTTCCGTCACTGAAAAACATTTATATGTGGATGGATTTCAAATCCTACGCCACAACCTAATTTTTCTAGGAGGGTCATGTCTAAAGGCATGCGTGGGACTCGAACCTCGCACCTCTTGTTTGGCGGTACAGTGGGCTATCCACTGGACCACCGAGGCCCCAGCTCTGTCGTATAACTATCTGTTTTTTCGAAGGTGTCGAATTTGGAGACTATAAGGTCTTGAAACTGGTAGCATTATGAAAGTAAGATACAGAATTATCCACAATTTTGATACACCCCTACATTTCTCTCAAGAGCAGTATAGTTAGTATTTGAATTTAAAAATGTGATATGTATACAACTATATCATGAATCCTGAAATTTTCAGCACTATTGGATCATAAACCCGGAAGTTATATGAAGCAGAACTTGCGGAAGCTTGTGTGTGCGGGGTATCTCGTAGTCGAGCTCTTTCGACTGAAGCTGTCTTACTTGTTTGTTGCTGGTGTTGTTGCTGTTTTCCTGCTTCAGTTCGGCTGGTTGGGGTTAGTCGGGCGCATAAATCGCTGGACTTGAAAAGGTGAACGCGTGCGACTTTTGCGCCCGCCACGCTGCCGGAAGGCCCGATAAAATCGTACTTTTCGTTTCGGGTAATACTTAAATTATGTTAACAGGCGACGGCGACGGCGACGGCGACGGCAACGGCGACGGCGAAAACGTTGGCTCCGCTGCCTGCCCGGCCTCCCAGCTGCCCGTATGGATGGCTGGAGAGCTGGAGAGCGGGATGGCTGGATGGCAGGAGGATGACTGCTTGGTTGGTTGCTCGGTTGCCTGGGAATCGAAAATTTCCATGGAAATGGTGCGAGTGCGAGCAAATGAAGTGCTGCAATTTACGTACAGACACTCAACACTCGGAATTACATTTATTTATGGGAGAACGGGTCTGGGAGTCTTGGAGTCTGGGGAGTCTCTGCGGATGAATGCTTTGGATGCATTTGCCAATTGTTGTCGCAGCGCTTGAGAAAGGATTGCCGTCTCGCAGAAAGGTATTATCAACAACGACAACAACAATCCCAATTATAATAACAATCACAATAACAATAACAATACTAATTATAATGAAAATGATAATAATGATAATCAAGTGCAAGTCTAATATAGACTTTTAAGCAGCTTGAATAAAGCTTACTTAGGTCTTGAGTTGTGATGCATAAATAATTGAAATGCTTTCGGAATACATATTTTGCGAGTAGTACAATTATATTGATTGTATATTTATAAAATCTATATATTCTTCTTCTAATTTTCATTTCGATTGGCAATTCAGCGAATCGATTAATCGGTAATTACTGGAAATGGGGCTGGCTAGCGATAATCCGAGTGGTTATGCTGCCTTCCCATGATCCGTTTTAGAGTTCTACTTTTTCTCAAAAAGCATCTCCCAAAAATGTCTGTGCTTCTGTCAAAATATAACGCTTTTTAATCCGTTTCAAAGTCGTGTCAATTATAATGAACATGTAAGAATGACACTTTTCTTTTTGGTATTTTTTAGCACTTCTTAGCAAAATCAAGATATTGAATTTCTGAATAATGTTGTCTGAAATATAATAGAGCATACTGTAAAATAGAGACTTCCTTGGGCCGAAATATGTCAAATATCAATATGATTTGCCTTAAACCTCTCGAATTTAAAATAGTCTGTTCGCGTTGTAAGTCCCAAAGGCTAAAGTTCGACCTGAAAGTGTATATTACTTTGAACAAGAAATTATATTATGGATAATACAAACCGAAATACTGAACTGCAATCGAGGGTTTTTGTATGTTCTGACTTTAGATAAACCCCACGGGTCTCTGCTGAAAAATTCGGGACGCAGGTGCAAAACTAAAACTCGGGTTTTTTTGTATGCGGGACTGTGTCGGGGAATGAAACCGCAGGTTACGGCAGATCTTTTTCTACTTCTGGTAGAGTGGTAATGGAAGAAGACCGAGATTGAAAAGCTAGAACCCTTGAATTGCATAATAATATAATATTTATATAATATTTCTTGGTATCTTAGATTTTTTGGTCACTTCTTTGCAGAATGGGACCGGCCGGACCGGGACCAAATTTTTTTCAAAAAATGTCGTGCCAGGCCGGGGCCCGAAATATGTACTGCGGCTCGCACCGGGCCCAGATGTGCCTTCAAAAATGTGCTGTTGGCCTAGATCATGGTTTAAAATTGAGGTCCGTGCCCATCTCTAGTTCCGAAAATGATCTACATCCAACAAGTCAGGATTGGACTGTAAGCAATCGGCAGATTGACCGTACAACAAAATGATATAAGTAAATTCGTTGAAAAAATCCCAAAATACCTTTTAACGGAATTGGTAATCGGGTCTAAAAGTCTAAAGACTAAAGACTCTTGTACACATATTAATAAAATCAGTTTTCGAGCTATGCAAAGCGTGAAACGGGTATTTGATTATATGGCCATAACAACCCTATTGGGTCAAAACCTGAAGCTCTATTTTCCTCTATTTCTGCTTCATTGACTGAAGCACTGTTTTTTTCGTGGGTGGATTTCAAATGCTACGCCACAACGTAGTTTTTCTAGGAGGATCAAGCCTATGGACATGAGTGGGATTCGAACCCGCACCTCTTGTTTGGCGGGACAGTGCGCTATGCGCTGGTCCACCGAGACCCCAATATTGTATGGGAAAATGCTATAAAATTGAGCCATAATTAGGTTAGTTTTGCCACAGCTCAACTTAGGGGTTTTCCAATTGGAACGGATGCTTGAACTTCAGAGGGCGAAACTGCATATTTCCTATATAAGGAATATGCCAATTATAAGCCTAATTTATGTAAATATTGAAAAAGTCCAACAAATTTGTTTGGAATTTAAGACAAAGTGAAAGGAGACCGACCGCATTTTGGGGGGGGCAAACAAACAAATTCCAACGCCTTTGGCAACATCAACTTAACATAAATGTTACAATTTGGCAGTTGTTGTGCGAGTGTGTGTGTGTTGGGTGTGTGTGTGTGTTGGGTGTGTGTGTGTTGGGTGTGTGTGTGTGTGTGTGTGTGTGTGTGTGTCGTTGGCAAAACGTGTGCGCATAAATATTTAAATGCCAAAAAGTCACGTCTTGAATAATTGTTTAACTTGCAAATGTTTGGGGGCAACGGGGGTAATGCTGAGGGGCGTGGCAGGATATGCTATATGTTGTGAAAATGTTCCAGAGGAGGGCTGGATGAGTAGGGTTAGCTGGGCGGGGTGGAAAGGGTGGAAAGGGTATTCTAACGACAATGACAAGAACAACGGCTGCTGTTGCTATTTTAAGAAGTTTTTCAACTAAGTGCAGCTGCTGGCAGGTCTAATATCCCCGACCAGGATTCATTATTATGAGCGCAAATTACTCGAACACGCACACAAAAGCACTCTCTCTCTCTCTCGGTGTGTGTGTGTGTGTGTATATATATATATATGTTTGTAACTGTTAATTTTCATATTAAATCCGTTAAAATGTGCAAATACCCAACAGGCACTCCACACGGCACATGCTGCTCGGCAAAACCCAAGCAGAGCCCACCCAAGTTATGCCCTGCAACACGAACTGCCTTCATCCAAACATCCAATCCTCCAACCATCCACACATCCAACCTTCCAACCATCCAAACACATCCCGCCCCCCACACACCGATCTAGGCAATGGTATTACGGTGCCGAGCATGGGGCACGTTCCGTACCCTAAATATGAATATGAATATGAATACGAGAATAGTGTAAGTGAAGTTATTAACGGTACTAACACGCCCTCCAACTCCGGGCCATAACCGACAGAATCTCAAGTCTACCAAGGCGCGCACCTAGCACCAATATGGCGAGTGCTGACAGCTAAACTAGCTGTTTTTAGCTTTAGAATTTATAGCATTTTCCTAACTTACCCGTTCCATATACCATCTACTACAAAGATTACTGTCCTTTATCACGTAATTTGTAGTACTTTTTCCATATCCTGAAAGATGCCGTAGATATATGTCAATTATTTCTGCAAGCTTTTGCACAAAACACAGAAAAGAGATTGACCGGAAGCCGCGAAGCAGTTATCGTAAAATCGATAACATATTCGGCACAGAGTTGCATTCAGAAATCAAAAACATATATTATAAGATATCTTATTGGAATGAAACATTAACATATATAGACATATCGCAAACCAGAAGTAGAGATGAGCACTTAAAGCACTTAAAGATTTAAATATAATTATTATACGCTTTTGTGTGAAATAATGGTTAAGGTTCTGGGTTTTCAATCAAGGTCTTCCTCTAGAATTCTACTTAAGTTTAACAAAGACGTCTGAAACAGAAAAAGGCCGTTTTTTATTTTTAAGTCCGCGTCCCACATTTTTCAACAGAGTCCCAGCACGGCTTGTGCCCATCTCAGGACATGATTATTTCAACGACGTTTGTCTAAGTTTTTAAATATTTGGAGTACCTAATTTTCGGCTGAAAAAATTTAAAATTTGACTTCGATTACTTTATAATGAATCGGTATCCAAATTCTCAGTATTTATTATTATTCGGGATAATTTTAAGAGGTTGCCACTTCTGAATACCTGAAAAAGTCAATGAAATTGTATACAAATTATATAAACTTTGACCTCCGATCTTATTAAAATTATAAACTAATCCAATAATATCGGTCAAAGCATTTCCTCCAACAGCTCATCCGCTTTACGCTAAGTTCTGCATCATCACTTAAAGAATAATACTGTGGAATACTACAAATTTTTGAATAGTTTTTTAAAAAATTGTCGCTAATTTCAAGCATGTAACTCAAAAAATAGTTCAGATTGACATAAAATATATGTTATTTTGACCACGTAAAGTAGAAGAAGACTACCCACAGTCTATTATACGTACTCTCTTCTTCTTCTTACATAAAAATCGCCAAAATTTAAAGATATTTTATTTGGGAAACCAAAGCTATACAAAATATTTGCATATATCTTTGTAGCAAACTCATTTGTCAGCCAAAATCTAGCTGGAAATTTTGCCAACACGCTTGGAACATTTGCATTTGACTTTCACCTACTTTCGCCAAAAATTTCGCCATTCAAAATTGTGTAATATTATTTTCAGCAGTCTCTGGGCTTGTGTAAATGTGGTTGACAGTCATGATTTATGCCCGGGCAATTGGGATTTTGGATGGGAGAGACAGAAGCAAATCCTGCGGGCAATACGACATGCATATCGCATCATAAAACAAGCTATATCAAAGCGATGTCAATTGCTAAATGCATCATTTAGCAGGAAAATATCAAAAATGATTTCATATTTCATTAGGAACCAAAGCAATGCTGAAAATAATTAAAAAGCCAGCTCCATTTATTTATTAGGAAAAAATCTGTTCCTTTTCCAATTTCAATTTCAACTATGCAAACTAATCGGGAATACCATAACCGACGCTTTTGTATTATCGATAGCTTTGGCAAAGTTGACAACTCTGAACGTCGACCATCTCTCTTCTCCCATCTTCATCGAAATTGTTCAGTCTACATTATAGTTTTTAATCGATCTAAAAAACATATAAAATAAATTAACATAAACCATGCGTTTCCTTTTTGGTTTAATCATGAAGCCGGATTGCACCTACAGCCAAACCGTATCCGAGTCGTTCCATATCTCGTCCATCGCTCTCGAGTCCGGCGACTTTGCCGATTTCATTTTGGCAGTGGGCCGTGAGAAGTTCATCTTGGGCACCTTGAGCAATACGGTTCCCCAAATTCCCCTAGATTTGGATATTGATCGCGGTGACCAGGTGTCATTTCGCTCGATTGGCAATGGAACCATATCGCTGGTCGGCCATATCTACGGCGCGGATGGCATCTGCGCTGAAGATGAACAATATAACACGTCAACGTTCGCCCGTGACACGAACGCGTCTACCCATAACTATGATTCATCCGACGAAAGTGAGGAAAACGCACCAAAGCGCTTCAAGGTCTCCAGAGTGGATATGGATATACCAGAGAATTCTTTGGATACCGACATCGGCGATGATATGACTATATAGATGGATGCAGCTATATCAAGTGTCTTCGATGGCAACAAGCAACGCAAGATACTTCCATAGATCAGTTTTATAATCCAGAAACAATAGAATATTTATATATACGCTATACGATAGTCGTTCGAGTCAGCTAACACTTTTCCACACGATGTTCAAAACCAAATAGCAGTTCCAGATTCCGTTATTATGGTATTATTAAGATCTTGAAAGTGTATGAAAAGTTTAATTAATTCAATTAATTTCCATCTGTTCAAAAATATAAATAAATGGATTTTGGATATCAAAAAATAAATCCCCACTTGGTCTGTTGTTCTTGAGGCCTTAAATGAAACATTTGAGCTTTTTTGTCAATTCTTATATAACAGATCTGTCTAGCTTTTAGAATAGAACTATATAAAATTGAAGTTGCAAACTAAACATGCCTCTTCTTCTTCTTTTTCACAATGATATATCCATCGCGTTGCAAACATCTATTATATAAAGGAGAACTCCCGGAAAAGGCATACAACTTTTCTGGTTTGATTGGTAAATTTTTTGTTGACTTAGTATAACTACGGCTAATATTTAGCAAGTGACTTGAAATCGGGTATGGACATTAGCATTCAATTGTTTTTCATGCTAAAATGATTTTCTGAAAATTTCATAAGTGCTCATAAATTCTACAGTTCTTAACATAATGGTTTCAATTTAAACTTATATATTATGTGACTATCTTTTAAAGCAATCCTGAAATTTTTAAGACAATCGAATCTTGTACAACTTGACGAAAACGGGCCAAAATAGCATATGGTGAAAAATGTACCTGCCTGAAAAACTATTATAGCTAGGGATACCCAATTTTCTGTGGACAGGATTTGCCTCTTAAAAGATATTTCCTTGAATTAACATCTTTCCTAATAATTAAACCTTAAGGAATTGGAATATGGCACAAACTATGATGGAAAGCCTTCACTTAGGATATTTATAGAGCGTTGGAGTAGCTATAGAACTATGCATATATCGAATATATGCTCATCTCTCTTCTTACTGCTAATATTATTTATACAATTATCATTGTTTTGGTTTGGTTTGGTTGTACACGTAAGTTTAGAGAGCTAACTGAAAACTCTCGTAGAGTCTGTGACACAACTGTACCTGCTGAAAAGGCTGATGGGGAATACTTTCGCCGCAAATTGATAATAACTGACAGTTGGCACGTGTTCTGTGTGTCTAAGATGAAGATGAAGATGAAGATGATAATGATGATGCGATGGATGTGGATGCTTTAAAGGATTACTCAGAAGATGGTCATAAAAACGACTGAAAGGCATTACACATGCCCACAAATTAGTGGCGCATTTGGGACCTTCAACTATGTTGGCTGTGTGTGTGTGTTGTGTGTGTGTGCTTGTGTGTGTTGTGTGTGTGTGCTTGTGTGTGTTGTGTGTGTGTTGTGTGTGTGTTGTGTGTGTGTTGTGTGTGTGTTGTGTGTGTCTATTATGTGTGTGGTTGTGGTTATGGACGAGAATGTAAGTGAGTTTGTGTTTGTATCTTTGTCTCTGCTGACATGCAACAAACTTGAAACCAACCATAGCAAGAGATATCTGTGGCTCAACGAATATTTTATACTCTTTTAGAAGTTGTAATGCAATATAAGAAAATATATATAAATAAGGAACTTTTCCACCAACATCGGCCAAAAGCACGCGTGTTAAAAAAACGATTGGCGAATGTTGCATAACTTTTGTCTTTATAGACCGATTCTTTTGAAATTGGGAGGAACAATAGATAATAAGAAAATGTTGAGTGTGTATATAATTTTAATTGAAAATCTCGGCTAATTCAGGCAATGTCGACTTAGACTTATATACAGCTTTATGATATACCGTTTCGCTCCGTCCCATACTCTTTTATTTTGTATTCTGAACATTCGGAAGTTAACTTTTATGGATCTAGCACCTACTTACAAGCATAAACACCAAGTGATTCAACTATATTCCTTGAGTAGGGTATATAATAACAACTACTTAACTGACAACATTTTAGTAGCAGCCCCAAAATAATCTCTGGCTTTTTAATAGAACAACTGTGCGTGTCCGTCCCACTTGTGGGATTTACCATATCATTCGTTTTACATTTCATTCACATTTCGACTGATTTGACGAGGTCGAAACTCGAGTCCCAATCATAAAACCAAAATTAACAATCTAAAGTTATCGCCCTGCATTATTGATCAACCGTTTCCGTTTGCCCAAACAGAAGTCATCACACGGACAATATTATAAATTATGCTTAACAAAGCACACAAACATGGTATATATTTATATATATATACTCATTGTTTTCTCTAAACAAGCAATTATCCTAAATTTGTCGTCTAAATTTTTATTTGCCAAATCCTTGGACAATTTGTTACCGATTTGAGGATGATTGAGAACCATTTCAACTGACTTTGAGGATTGTATAATGATAGATTAATTAATATACTTACTAATACATCTTATTATCTATGATTTCGATTGGCCACAATGTGTTAATAAGCATATGTCAATTGTGTATGTAAAGCAAGATTATATCTGGCCTAGCAGTGATACCTTGTAATCACACCAAATACGACCAATTGATTTCATGTATTTAAACTTTGGTGCCTTGGAACTACGTGGTTTGTAATCCTAATTTAAATAACGAGGACTTGAGGTGGGTTATAATTGACATAATCCCATACATAATTAGCGACCAGCGAGGTTTTAAGATTGATTTTTTGTAACTTGTAAAGGAAATTTTAAACTCAGGAACTGTTTCTTTTTATTAAGCCGAGAGAACAGAACTAACAAAAAATTTGAAAGATCTGGAAATGTCTTTGCTCTAACTCGAATAACTTCTATTCTAGTTCAGTTCTCTTAAGTAATCAGTAAAAAGAAACAGTTCCTGAAATTACAATAACAACTTTAGAATGGAGCTATAATTTTATCACCATTTTAACTTCATTTCAGCATATTTTCGGCAACTACTATGACATTGGTGCTTATGTTCCGATCGTTCTAAAATTTTCAGGATTGCTTTATAACTTAAAGTCACCAATATAGAACTCAAAACTGAATTCATTATGATAAGAAATCTTGAAATTATATGCAGTTATATAATTTTCAAGGCATCATTTTGGGATGAACAAAAACTTGATGCCAATATAGGGTCTATTATTGTTCCACAAATTTATAATAAGAATTTGTCCATAATCAAGGCAGCTATATATCTTACCAGAATCTTCTTCCCTGAATGTTATCGCTATAATTGTTGGCTGAAATTCCTGGTTGAATCCAGAATTTAGTAGCTTGAATTTCGATAGGAACAAGCAACATGTGAGATCTATTTTTGCAACAGATAAGAACATGTAATATAATATAACAATAATATTTAAAGGAGTGGGGGACTCGAAAAAAAGTTGTTTTCCGAGCAGTCTCTCGACTTATCAGAAAAAGCCTACTTAGACATATAAAGATCAACTAAGATAGAAACTAATCGAGTCAAAAATATGTTCAAGTAGGCCTTGAAAATCGAAAGACCGAGAGAAAATGTGAGGAGCCTTAGAGCAGCACACATAATTTTCAGTTTCATTCGGCTCGCTCTCGAAAATACATCTAGAAAAAATAAAAAAAAAATAGAAAAATATCAGAAAATAAGTTCAGATTTTTATCTGGAAAAGAAAAAAATTGTAAAACAGATGTGGTTTTCCGTCAAAATTCGTATTGGTCATAAGTTTAAAGTAAATTACACGAAAAAAAACGCTTTTGGCGTTGTTGTTTGCTTTTGCAGAAGGTGAGATAAAAGACACGTGGGTTTCGTATTGACTGGAATCTGGTTTAACTAATTTTGAATATTTTGTACAGCTCTTGGAAGTTGCGGTTTCTTACACTTACTACTTACACACTAAATACATTTACTAACCTTTCACGATTCACTGTAAGTTGGGTCTGCACTTTTTCACATGATTTCATATTGATGGGTAGCACTGTTTTTTTAGCTGCGATGCGCATATAAACTTCAAAACTACTACGAAACTAACACATCCTGGTAGACTGGCATTATAGATAGACATTTTGGTGTTGATCTGATTGCTTAGCGAAAATGGATATGCCACATAGATGTTACACAAGGAGAAACTATGGTATGCTAAACTCTACATACTCCTAACTCCCTACTAATGCAGTTCTTCATTCCAGGCAATTGTCAGGAATACGCTTGGTGTAAGTTGAAAATGAATAGGGGAATACCCCTAACAATCTTATCCAACCTCTGCCTTTTTTTATCTCTTCACACAGGCGGCTTAATCGGCATATACTAAAATTTGGCTGTTTCAAAATTTATCATTTAAAGCAAAACTTTCATTACAAGAACTCAATTTGTGGCATCAGAAGAAAATTTCCAGTTTATCTTTCGAAATTCTCTGTGTTGAAGAGCAAGGATTTGGCTTGTGCAGTTTCAATGTGCTCGTCTGGTATCTGAAAAATATATATTTGATAATTCAAGGAATTTTACTGCATTTATCTGGGTCTAAGTCTAGTCAAAATGGGGTGATATTGCGTCTAGTAAAACGTGATTGGTATTCTTGCAATAGATGACTTTATTTGGGCCTCTGTGGATCAGTAAATAGCGCACTGTCCCGCCAAACAAGAGGTGCGAGTACGAGTCCCGCTCATGTCGATAGGCTTGACCCTCCTGGAAAAACTAGGTTGTGGCGTAGGATTTGAAATCCAACCACGTTGAAAAAGTTCTTCAGTGAAGGAATCAAAAATAAAGGCAAATAGTGCCTCAGGCTGTGACCTGATATGACAGCCATATATTAGTAATAGATGATTTTAGTGATCGGTATCAAATTTTCAACTTCAATTTATGTATACTTCTTATAATGAAGAGATATTTGCCGGGAAACATTTTCAAAAGGGTTCCAAGCAGGCATAACTCTGTGATTGATACTTATAGTACAATTCGAAGAACGTAAAGCTGAACTTATTTCCCTATTTGCACAGTTTTCGTGGTTTTATAAAGTGGTTGAAAAATGAATAATTAAAAATTCCGGTATGTTTTCCCCCTCAGCCCCTTAGGCAAAACGCCTTGATTTAATCATGCTGAGAGTTTCGCCGCGACAAGCATCAATCAAACAATCAAACAATCGAGCAATCAAATATGTTGTGTATACAAATTAAGTGAATATTGCGATTGTTTGAATGGGTTTATATATATATATAGAGAGTGTAACTTGACATAAGATATCAATTTTAAAGGGCTTTCGAGTATCGAGTATAAAACCAGCAAATAACAACAAATGTGAAGTATTTATGCAATTTAAATAAGTAAATTAATGTGTAAGTATATTAATGTTTTTTGTTTTTTATACGCTTTGACTGTCGACGGTGTTGTTGTAGTTTTTAATTGCATATCGTCAATCTATAAATATTTACACACTCATCCAGCCCGGAGTGCCCGAGCGTCCGTCCCTCCGTTGGCCATTGCATAAATCGATAAATGTCGAAAGTAATCAAAGCCCACAACACCTGAGTGTGCACGTCTGTCAATGCATCCATCCATCTACCTGTCCTGTCCTGCCCTGTCCTCCTCCTGTGTGGGAGGAATTGACATAATGAGAACCCCCTCAATATATTATCAATGGGCTTATCAACTTTGCGCCGCAAATGGACAAATTAAAAACGTATATTCAATAAATATAATGTGACAAAATGTATTTCAATGTTTTCAATTTAATTTAATTTTCTGCCCCGTTGGCTAGATTTTTTCAAAAAACAAGATAGAGGAATGCCGTCAAGAGTGCTCAACTGACCAGATACCCATTAAAGTGTTTTGACTTACGGGAGAGGGAGGCCTGACATCGAAAATTTGAAAAAAACGCAGCCGCCTGATGGAATTTTTCATTTTGGCAACTTCTACGTCTTATAACTGAAGTGTTTATAAACCACTCGTTCTGAAATTTTCAGAATATATAATTCATATAATTATAATTCAGTATATAATTCATATTTACTTTCCTTCTACCTCATTCACTGAAGATACTTTTACACGACTGTATTTCAAGTCTTACTCCACACATACCTCTGTAGACACGACATTAATTGGAAACATCAACGACATGAGTGGGGCTCGAACCCAATGCTCCACGGAGCGTATTATATTAGGATTAGGAAAAAAATTTTGGATGCCACTTTCTGTATAGTTCCTATGGGCACCTAGATACCAAATTTCATAACTCGAATTGTGTGTGTTATACATGGTTTTTTTACTTTTCGATGGAATTGAGAAGTGTATTTTGGACATTTGATTCTGCAGCTTATATTTGTGTCCCTATATACCGAACTTGAAGATTGGTAAAAGTTATGGGCATTTTATCGAACAACGTTATTGATTATCGATCAAATGTGTCCTGGCGTCTGAAATTTGAAACAAACTCGAACTGCGTATGCTGAATAGGGATTTTCATATCAAGTTTGGAGTCTGTAGCTCTTATAGTCCCCGAAATCGTGGCGTTTATCGAAGGGCGGACGAAAGACAAGGCTATATTGCCTCGACTTATGCTGATCAAGATTATATATATTTTATGAGCTCTGCATGGCAGACTCTCCTTCTGCTTTTACGTAAATTTCAACAAAACAGGGTATACAAAATATTCTATAGCTTTTGCTCACCGAAGATATCATACTCTTCAAAATTTCAATTTAGAAAATTAAAAAGCTGAACAAAAATTCCTTTTGTTTTTTAACCAAGCAAGCAAATGTTCCCTACAATTCCCAAATAATAGCTTTTAGCAGTAATGGTGTAAATGGTAAATGGCGCATAACTTCGGTATTTGAAAATCGATTCTTCTGAAATTTGTTGGAACAAAAGATAATATGGAAATTTACCTGCATGTTAAATTTTAATACATTAGCTTGAAAAACATTGAAAATATGAGCAAGCCCAAAATTCGATTGTATAACAACTTTATCATATAGTGCTGCGATTAAGCGTTTTCCAAAGCAAACTTAGGCACGAAGTGAAAATACTATTATACTTATCAAAATAAGAGCATAAACCTTTATGAAAATCTACAATATATTGTTTAACTCACTGTTCTGCCTTCGATTTGAGGTCAAACGCTTTCGGCTAGCGCCTTATTAATTCATCCATAATTTTCATTATGCATTCTACAACCAACAACAACAACGACAACAACAAATGGGCAAACACAAGCTGTAAATTTGTATTAAATTTTCAATATGTGGACCACACCTTAATTAAACAATCCAAGTCAATTTATTGAGGTGTCAACTGCCGTTGCCCAGGGTACTGGGCTCTGAGCTTTATTGAAATCGGCTCAAACAATGTCAGTTCAATTACAAACATAGGTATTTCGGTCTGGCGGAGAGGTTCTCTAGCCATAGTAGGTTGTCCTGAGGAGAGCGAAGAACTGATACGACATGCTTATGACCTTCATGAAGGTCTGGAACGATATGGGCGGAAATGTGGGTGGTCGTATCGAGGCTGGCTTCTGGCAACGCATCATTATAAAGCGCAAGATCTGTTTGTACTTGGAACTGCAGGGCAGCCAATTGTGATTGAAGGCGGAGGCACCGATGCGAGAGCTCTGAGGGGGGAGTAGAAAATAAAATTAATTTTAGAGTAAATGCTTTGTCTTGGTTTTCTTCTTTATACTCACCGAAGAAATCATCTCATCGCCATAGTAACAGACGACAAAGACCTGGACCAGGGAGGCCGAGAAGAATATGAAATAAAGCACAATGTCCTCCACGTTCGAGGCGGTGATTTGAAAGCCGGCAAAACAAATAACCAGGGAGGCAGCTATGAAATTCCACAGGATGGTGAAGCTGAATATATTGTTCACCTCTTCGCTCAGGCTGTGGATGGAATCGAGAAAGGACACAATGGAATGTAGGGATTTGTCGAAAACCCAGCGAAGCAATTGCATTTCATTTTCTAGTCTTAAACAATGACAAAAAGGTAATTTAAGCAGCTTTTTGAACTAAATATCTTATCAATTTAACAAAATAACTACTTTGGAATTTGTAACTAAAACCTGAGAATGCTCCTATCATAGGTTGGTTCTGAAATCTATGGAAAGCAAGTGAGAAATGGGTGGGGAATATTTACTTTGGAACAAGAGAACAATGAAATTTATAATAATAATGATAACTTCCAATCGATTCTTTTGAAACTTGGTGGAATATTAGAAAACAAAGAAACTGAAGGGAATATATGCTATAACTAAGCATACCATAAAAAACATAGGCAAAATCAACGATTTTTTGTATGAAAGCTATAAAAATATCATAAAAAGATGTGTTAAAACATTTTAACCCATTTTCGGCAAATTGTATAATCCGAATGATAGAATCAATTATTCGCCGTTTGCAATTTTCGCCTGTTTTTGGCAAATTCTATGATCATATTAATCTGAAATTTTTAGGATAGCTTTATGTCATAATCTTAAATATATAGTTTTAAATTCAAATCATTATGTTAAGAACTGCAGAGTTTGAAAAAAAAATTGAATGTTAATTTTTGTATATTGTCTGTGGGCAGTTACATACCAAATCTCATAAGTCTAGCATAAAAATTAGGGTTGTTATACACATTTGTTACTTCCCGGGAAAATAGACGGATTTTTCCAAATTTAGCGAATTCCCATTCTGCAGTTTTCTCTAACAATACTATGCACCAAATTTGATGCTGATAGCTCTATTCATGCAAGAGTTATGACCATTTTGTCGAAAACGTTTTATCGATTATCGGGCGAATGGGGCATGTATGCTATGACGGATCTTTATGGCTAGCTCTTATAGTCTCTAAAAAATACATATCTATATCGACTCGACTTTGATGTTGATCGGGAATATATACACTTTAAGGGGTCTACCGTTCCTCTTCTTCCTAGTCAAATGGAATCGGTTATAAAAATTCACAAATTTCAACAATCAGAACAAACTTCTGAATGAAAACCCCTATATTTCTCGCATTGCATGTCAAGAGTGCCAAGTGATATCGATAAATCCTGCAACGTCTTAACTATTTGCATTATACCGATGCATAATGCAGTGGCTTATGGCCCGAAACAGGTGAATTACTGTGGTACACACACCCACAACACGGCCTTCAAATGGGGTCTCTTAGGTTGACCCCAGCTATCCGGTCCTCCGCTCGACGAACATACGTAGATATATGCATATGCATATGCAATTTGAATTATCGGGAGTAGGTAAAGTGCCGGGCAATAAAAGCCCACAGACTTACTCCAAGGCACGCGCATGATAGACAACCAAATCCTGTGCAAATTTAATATTCTCCTCCTCGGTGTGAGCGTCGCCGTCGTAGGCCTCCAGCGTATCCGCAATATAGTTGAAGTGCATTGTCAGTTGGGTGATTGTCGTGATAAGGAGCAGGTCGACGCATACGTAGGAGACGCCGGCCACGTAGGCGCAGTGGGCGAGTCCCCAATAAGATATCCAATAGATGGTTATGTCCGTTTCCGCATCGTACGGGAAATATATATGAAAGCCGTAATTACGTTCAAATATCTCAGAGCCCATAAAATAATACTTAATGGTCGATTTGATGGCCGGATAAAAGCTGAACGATGATGTATATGTCATGCACAATATGGTGAATAGCCACATTACCCGATTCATGTGGCGCTTATAGTAGGCCACATGGTAAGCATCCTGTTTCTCCTTTGTCATGGGGAAAATTGCCTCCAGATCATCCAAAAGCTTGACCAAAATCTTTCGATTTACCGTCAGACCAAACTGCTTGAAATCGGCCATAAAGCTAAAGCCAATGCACGGCGCCACCGCAGTGGCCTCCAGCAGGGTCGTCGTCGATGTGATGTGCACTATAAAATAGGCAATCTCCCCGACGACATATGCATTGAAGTTGAGAAATCCGAGTACCAGGTAGGTGCGCAGCAAATAGCGCCGGAACAGATTCTTGTCACGCTCCGAATACAGATCCTCACCGATGGTCTTGTAGAAGACCATGGGGAAACGCGACAGATCCCCAAAGTTAAAGAGCTCCCGCTTCGGCTTCTTCTTGCCAAACATTGTCACAGATTCAGTTCAGATTTCAGCAACTGTTTGCCGTCTCCGGTCGGTGCAGTCCGGACTTTTATATGCCGGCCAGCCCAAGGCATATCCTTATGAAAATCACATGAGGGAATCCTGGCAGTTGTGACAGTTACCCAACCAATGGTTACTTAATCAAGTAATTACAGACACCTGCCCTGACTCACCGCCAGTTGGAGTCGACCGCCGCACTTAAACTTTAATGCGGACACTAAGCCCGCTCCGGAGCAGCCGGCCAAAGGCATTTTTCATATTTAATTACCCAGAGGCAGACTCAAATGCAATTTTCACATGATTTTCCAAAGGGAAACGCTCGGGAAGTCGCCCATGACGAATTCTGAAAGTATAATAGGAATTGCTTAGGATCTTTGGAATATACTCAAAAAAATTTCTTAAGATATTTTGAAGTTTCTTGAAATTTAAGGTCTGTTGAACCTTGTGCCCCTTAGAGACTTCAACCAGCCACTATATTGGCCAGATTCAACTGATTTGTATACGCAATACCTTAAAATGCACGAATTCCGGTTTTCAATTTTCAACGTTTCTAGATCGTAAGACCCATGCTGTTTCTAGCTGTAACTACCTTGGGAAAATTAAACCGATTTAGCTCTGGAATATCTTAAAATGTTCGAAATTTGTATGGGATAAATTTTCTGGCAAAAAGCTATTTGAATTGTGAATGGAAAAATTACCAAATTATCGCTTATATTTTTAAGTTTTCTGAAGTTTCAGATCTCTCATATTGAACGTCCTTTACAGGCTTCCATCTGTGACAACTATGCCAAGACTCAACCTATTTGAACCCGGAATACCAAGCAGAACTTTTCATTAAAATATTATTTTTATAAACAAATAGATATTTTGATCTTACTGAAATTTAAATTCAAGATATTCGACCTAAAATTGTAATAAAACTACTACTACTATTTCTACCATTACTAGAACTCAACTGATTTGAGTTCGAAATATGTGGAATTTAGTAAAGATTCTTTATTTTTGGTTTTTTGAAATTTCAAATTTCACAATCTAAGCCAATACTTATTCAATTTGATTTCGAAATACCTTGAATCATGAGAAGTGCCGGTCAAAAAACCCTTTTCAAAATATTCTACCAGCAGGAACTCAACTTATGAGAGTTCGGAATACTTCAAAAATATACAAAATTTTAAGATCATTTTTTTCTAGTTTTCTTAAAATTGAGTGCCAAAACTCAACCTATTTACTTAGGAAATATCCCGAATCTTATATAGAATGATTTTTCATTAAAAAGTTATTTGAAAAATATATTCAGGAGTTTCGAAAACTAATGATCTGCAGACACAAAATTATTTTGCTAGAACTTAACTGACGTAAGTTCGGATAAAAATTCAAATTTCTTTAACATTTATTATTATTATTATTATATGGCCATAACAACCATTTCGGGTCAAAACTGTTCTATTTTCCTCTATTTCTGCTTCCTTCACTGAAGAACATTTTTTATGTGGGTGGATTTCAAATCCTACGCCACAACATAGTTTTTCTAGGAGGGTCATGCCTAAAGGCATGAGCGGGACTCGAACCTCGCACCTCTTGTTTGGCGGGACAGTGCGCTACCCACTGGACCACCGAGGCCCCTTGAAGGTATAACATTTGATAAATTGGCTATATTTGACCAAGCTACAATTCAAAGTTTAATATCAAACATTTCCTGCAAATCCTAATTAGAGCAAAAGGGCGAGCTATGCCCTATGACGAATGCAATCAGATTTTCATATGGTTGGATAGTTGTGAACATAAAGAATCTAGAAAGGTATAATAATTAAAAATTGGAAAATTTCAGAATGGGCTTAGAATGCTCCCAAAGACATATTTCAGCATTTGTGGATGCTTATTACTCGGTCAAATAAAGTCAGATCTTAAAACTATGTTGTTTTCCTTATAGACTGATATTTTTGAAAAGTAAAGTAAATTTAATATATCAACACAATAAGTGTGATAAAAAGAATAGCAAATTTAGGTATAACCTTATGTTGTATGGTTATTTAACAATAGAGTGATACGATCCGGCCGGTTCCGGAAAAATTGTTGACTATATAACTATAAAAGAAAAGTTGTGTGCGAGGATACATTTCGATATTTCTGCGATAGGTAAAAATTTTGGTATACTTAGATAAGGATATGGACAGATGGGCAGGCAGGCAGATAGAAACGTTCTATTAGAAAGTATCAATTGATTTCTGTTCCCTGCTGACTCATTTAAACGTAACCATTGGGTGTCTACGCTTCCTTCCATATATCACACAAAGTATTAATCCAAAAGTATAAAATGTGTGAATTATAAATGCAAATTATATAGTCCAAAAACTATATATAAAGAGTAGAAGAGTATAAAGTAAATAAGTTTAAAACTACACAATCCTAAACAAGTTGCTTATAAATTTTAACTTAATTAAAACGAGTTTTGTATTTTCTTTAAAGGCAAAGTTTATAAGCTTTTAAGCATTAAATTCTTAAATA
>JBANCY010000742.1:0-21026 GCA_037040045.1 Phorticella flavipennis | reverse complement strand
CGTAGAATTTGAAATCCACCCACATAAAAATGTTCTTCAGTGAAGGAAGCAAAAATAGAGGAAAATTGAGCTTCAGGTTTTGACCCGAAAGGGTTGTTATGGCCATATAATAATAATGTACTTAATCGTAAAGGTAATCGTGTAAATTTTTGCGAATTTGTCTAAGCTTCTACATATAGAAGATTCATATTTATAAGCGTGATTTTCATGGGAAATAAGGGATAATATATAAAATTATTTTTTATTTTTTTTTTTTGGAAAATATTGCTGAAATTTTTTGAAGATATTGAACAAAATCGTGTAAGTGTAAAGAAATGTGAAAGCTGCAATGATTGGAAAATTGCGTATTAATAACTTAAGAACAGTAAAAACAGAACTGAACTTGGATACTAAAATGGAGAACTGAAGAATAACATAAAATTTGTAAACCCATAAAAATGCAAAAATTATTGAGCTATAAACGAAAAAGAAGTCCAGAACAAAAAAAAAACCAGAAACACCAAGATGTTACATGAATCGGTTGAGTCGTCGAGCCGTTGGGTTGGTGTCGAAAGAGTTGAAGTTCGTCTATTGGCACAGTTAAGAGTTCATGAACCAAAACTGATAAATAATCATTAGACTGAATAATACAACGACCCACGACGAGCCGCTAGCCGCTCGGCGGGCCGGCTAGAGAGGGAGATAGAGCGAGTGGCTGCTATACGCGATGCGCGTGGTGCGAGTGGGTCGGCGGTCTCGAGGAGAGTTTTGTTTAAAATTTTAGTCGATATTCTTTGAGCCGGTGGTTCGTCTTGTTCTATGAATTGGCATTAGCATAATTCATAAGCCAAAAAACGGCAAAACGTCGGCCTCTTCACTTTGACCTGCCCCCGGGGCGCTGAAGAAATGGCGAAATGTATGGAAAGGGGGGAGAAGGTCAATTAAGAGATGGTCATAAATCAACCATCCTTAGTGGAACTAAGCTCGGTTGGGTATATAATCGGCGCGGTCCCCAACCAAATCATTCAGTGGCGAGTACAAGCTCAGAGCCAACAAGAGCCCCATCCCCAGTTCTATAGCGAATCTATCCAGTAATCCTCAAAGGATCACAATCAATTCCCATATCATCCAAAATGCGTTGCCTGCCACAATTGTTATTGGGTTTGGCGCTGTGTGCGCTTCTCTCCTCATCCACTGGTAAGTTCCAACTTCCAAGTTCCAACTTCCAAGCTCCAATCTTCCAATTGGGCTATCTTCTTTGGAATCATCTTTATCTAACTTATGGTTTTCGCCTCATTTTTTAGCCAATGGAAAGCAAAGTAACTACCGCTTGGGTCTCCGATCTGTGGGCCGTGGCGAAAATGTCTACCCGGAAGGCAGATTCACCTCATCGATCATGAACAAGATTAGCACACTGAAGGGTACCACGACAACTACCACTGTTACCACCTCCACCACTGCCACCACAACACCCACCACTAGCACCGCTACCACAGAGCCCACCACTACTGCCACCACCACAGCACCCACATCTCCAACATCGCCCACATCTCCCACATCGCCCACATCGCCTACATCACCAACATCGCCCACATCGCCCACTTCACCCACTTCACCCACATCTCCCACTGGCGGTACTGGTGGTACTGGTGGTACTGCTGGCTCTACTCGTGCCTACAATGACATCGATGACGATGACAAGTCGATTGAACGCGCCTACGCCGAAGAGGACCAGGAGAATGACGATGATGATGACAATGAGGATGATGATGACAACAATGGTTACTTCATGATTGCCGCTGCCGCTCCAGCTGCCGGACAAGCTGCCAGGCCCTCAGCCGCTGCTGCTGTCAGCGAACGTGCTCCTGCCAGGGCTCGTGCACCCACTGAACTCCAATGGCGCCAATACCAGATGGAACAGCGCAACCGTCGCCGTGTCAACCAATTGCAGCGCAGACACAACCGTCGCGTCCGTCAGATCCTCCGCCGCCACCGCCAGATGCAGCGTCGCAACAGACTGCGTGCCCAGCGCATCCGCCGCCAGAACCGCATCCGTAACGCTCAACGCAACCGCCGCATCAGGAACCGTGTCCGTGCCCAACGCATCCGCCGCCGCCAGAGCAGCAAGGACCGTCGCCACCGCAACCAGGCCCAACGCCAGCGTCGCCGCCAGCGCCAGAACCAGCGTCGTCGCCTGCGTCAACTGCTCCGCCGTCGTCGCGGACGCGGTAACCGACGCATCATTGTTGCCTAACTGCAAATGGATCCATCCAACCGACAATACGATATCTTAATTGACAGATTGAAACATGTAACGATTGAAACAAATGCAATGGCTGCAAAAAGCGCCACGAAAATAAATTGAATTTTTCAAAAAAAAAAAAATCCCTAACTTTTTATTATTTGACAAATTTTTTGAAAATAACTGGAAAAAACCCCCACCATACTATAGCTGACCTTACTTAAATTATATATATTCATCGAATGCAAAAAAAATATTCTGGACAAATTCAAGCATAATCCATATGGATTTCGGTCTTTAAACTTCTATTGATCGGTTAAAGTCTTCTGGGTATTCAAACTCCTTTGTATCCTACATAACTTGTCAAGCATCGACAGAGAATCCTTGGGCTATACAAATAGGCTTTCAGGTATTTGAGCACCCCGTCAAAAAATATGTTAATAAATTTTATTTCAAAGAGATCGCGTTTATTTGAAAACATCGCTTCCAACTTATGTGTAACTATCTTATTCAAATTTCTCACAGTTCTTTAAGATAAGATGACATCGGTATTAACCGAATAGCATTCTTTTTTCCGATTACAACTAACTTTTCCAACGCTATTTTTAATAGAAATCTGACCAAAAATCATAATTTGGCAATTGATTTTGATTTTATTTCTCTTTTTTTATACCTTGATCCCAATTGAAAATTGGTATGAAGGGTATAATAAGTATGTGCAATGTATGTAACAGACAGAAGGAGGCATGGCAGACCCGATAAAGTATATATATTCTTGATCAGGATCAATAGCGGAGTCGATTTAGCCCTGTCCGTCTGTCTGTCCGTCCGTCCGTCCGTGTGAACGCATTGATTTTCGAGATTATAAGAGCTGGAGACTTGAAACTCGGCATGAAGGCCCGTGTGAACAATACACATATGAAGCTCTGAGATTTGGATGATACCACGCCTCCTTCGCCCGATAATCGATCAATTCGTTTTTCGATAGATTGGCCATAACTTTCCCATTTATTAAGCTATCGTTTCCTAATTTGGTATATAGGGTCATGATTAAAAACTATAGAATGGAATTTCCCAAAATTTTGATACACCGCTCCATTTTCCCGGAAAGTGGCGAAATTTGTCTATGAGCTACAAATTTTAAGCTAGAGTCATGAAATTTAGTATATGTCCATAGGTCCTATACAGAAAGTGGCATCAACAAATTTTTTCCATCCCAAATTGGTAAACACCGACCCCACCCCCCCCCCCCCTCCCAAATTACAAAAGTCCTTATATTTTCTAAAATCCTTATCATAATAGTTTGAATTCTAGAATATATATTTATAACAATGACTCCAACCAATTCTGGAAGTTTTAGAGCGACCGGTTAATAAACAACGAAGTTATAAGTCTCAGGAGTGGCCGAAAACGGGCCAAAATGGCAAAAGGTGCAAAATGCATTATGTCACCTGGCAGCAAAACGTTTATAGCTAGAGGCACGAAATTTGGGATGTAGGATCTCTGCTTCTTTTATTGAAGAACCTTTCAAGGATTTCGAGTCCTACGCCACAACCTTGTTTTTCTGGGAGGCTAAGTGAAAGAAATAGTAAATAGTGAAAATATGCGATTTTTGCTCCTTAAGCTCTTATCTAGGCTCACAATTTTATAGTCCGAGAACTTTGTTTACTAACGAAACTTTTTGGAGTTGGTCTAATTATAAAATACCAATTTTCAATGGGGTTTAGGGTACAAAAAAGAAAGAAAAAAGGAAATGAAACTCAATTTCAATGCGTTGTCAAAGTGAATGAAAGGGTTTTCACTTTTTTGGCAACACGCTGCCACGGCGACCTCAGAGTCAAAACTCCACTCGATTCGGACTCGGACTCGGAGTCGTTTGGATTGGACGATGACAACAGAATATGCGGTTGGCAGTGGAGAGGTGGGGAGGAGAGAGGGCTGGTTCGGGTGGGCATGGCGGAGGGGGCTGTGACAGGTCTGTAGTGCAAAGTGCGCGAAACGCGCAAAGAAAGTGGTCAAGAGCTGGCCTAAGCAATGGATCTCGAATGCTTGAACGGCTGGCTCAATGGTTGACTGAATTGGAATTGGAATTGGATGGGTTTGGGCTTGGGTTTTGGGTTTTGGGTTTTTGGTTTGGGGAGCTGCGATGATAAGCAGAACTTCATCGGTTCGTTCGTTGTCGAGGCACGCAAATAGCTGCAAGCGATTTTTTCTACAATTTTTAGCGGTTTCTCGTCTGTTCGTGCGGCTAGAAATCGAATTGAATTCAATTGTGAACAATTTCTGGATGGGCATGTGTGTACGTAGACTTACCCTAGGCCATTTACAGTTACGCCAGATGTACGGAGACCGAGCATTTGCATAGATTATACTTTGGGTATAAAAGGGTCGCAATTCTCTGGGTAATGTATCAAACATTGATTACCGATCAGTGCGAACACAACCACGGAGTAGCCGACTGACGACTAGCTTGGACCCATAGAAAAGTTCTCCAGAGCAGAGCCCGAACAGAGCACGCCGAGTAGTTTCTACCGTATTCAAGTCATCATGAAGTATCAAGCATCCTTTCTACTGCTGGCCAGCCTCGTGCTGTGCCTCTCCAGCCTCGTGCAGGCGGAACGTGTGGCGCCCTTGGCCAAGGCTCGTCGCGGTGCCTACTTTAATGAGCCCGCTGCCCTGGCTCGCTCCAGCGATGTGGCTGTGCCACTGGAACTGAGTGCCGATCAGGATAAGCAAGCTGCCGCAGTGGCTGCTGGTGCTGCCGTTGGCGGTGCTGGCAACAAAGACGCCTCCAGTGGTCGCCTCTTTCTGAAGAAGTTCCTCACCTTCAAGAATATGTTCAGCAGCAATAATCAGCCCGTGATACCCATTATTATAACTGGAGCTGGCACTGGCACAACCGCCAGTCCCACGACCACAATCACCAGCACTGGCACTGTACCCACCGCCACGGGCACCATAACCACATCACCAACGACACCAACAACACCAACAACCACTGCTCGTCAGTTTTACGGCCAGGAGGAGGACAATGCCGAGAACCAAGACGATGCCGAGGATGAGGCCGAGGCCCAGCCTGTCATACCCATTGCTGCCAATGCTGAACTGCTCGACGAACAGGCCATGCAGGCGGCACTCGCAGCAGGCGCCCAGGAGTACGAGGTATTCACCGACGCCGACGAGACCAGCCAGGACACTGGTGCCACCGAGAGCAAGGCCAGCCAGAACAATCGCATCAATCTGCGCCGCAAGGGCGGTCGCCGCGGCCAGGGCCAGGTGATCAGCGTGCGCATTCCTCCTCGCTATCGTCGCTACTTCAAGAACGGACAGAAGGTGATGCTCAACACCAAGAACCGTCCCGCCAAGCGTCGAGTGATCCGCAAGCGTGTCCAGAGCAAGAACAAGAATAAGAACAAGAACAAGCGCTTGAACAACCGTCGTCGCGCCGGCATGAACAAGAAGAACAGGAACAAGCGTCCACGTCTGCCCGTTGTCTAGGACCAGTCGATGCAGTTCATCACCAGTTGGCACCACTGGAACCACTGGAACTCCCACAACCGAAAGCCGACAAAAACAAACAAAAGAACAATTTTTTTTTTCTAATTTATTGTAGCTAATCTTAAAATGTAAACGCACTTTTTTCGGGCATAAAGAGAATAAATGAAGATCACTCAACGAAAGCCACTTGACCCACTTTTTAGCCACTTTTTAGCCACAATTCGAACTTCAAGTGCTCCATCGCCTCGGGCAAACGCATATTTAAGCCACAACGCGGCAGCTCAGACCGACACAAAAGACCAAGATGAGCTCTCCTCCATTGTGCTGTTGGCTGCTTTTGAATCTGCTGCTGATGCTGGCCGCATCCGCCGCCGCCGCTGCCCGCGGTTGTGACCACCTCACAGTGCGCAGCGGTGGCAACAACGCGCTTGCCACAAATGAACCGGCTGAGACCGAGGATCTGGAACTGCAAGAGCTGGATCTGAGCCAGCTTAGCGATAAGCAGTTGAAGCAACTGATGCAACAGCTAAATCTCTCCGCCGAATACGAAGAGGATCATCGGGGCAGCAGCCGCCCCTGGAAGAAGATTCAACGTGTCATCAGACGCCAGCTGGTCCGCATACCCAAGCGGTATCTGAAGAAGCTGCTCAGGCAGTTTGGACTGGCGCGCAGTGTCGCTGGTGCCACCACACGCAGTGGTGCACCACAATTGGCAGTCGATTCTGATCCACAAGAATATTATCTCATTTTCTTGGAATGAAATAGAAATAAAGAAAGTTCTTAACAGAAGTTATTGTATCTATTATGGGTTGGGGACTGAGGTTGACCAGAGGATAGCTCACTGCCACGCCAAACAAGAGGTTCGAGTCCCACTCATGTCGATTGCATGACCCTGTGGATGACAAACTAGGCTATGGCGTAGGTTTTGAAATTATTATTATTATTATATGGCTCTATTTTCCTCTATTTCTGCTTCCTTCACTGAAGAACATTTTTATGTGGGTGGATTCCAAATCCTACGCCTCAACCTAGTTTTTCTAGGAGGTTCATGCCTAAAGGCATGAGCGGGACTCGAACCTCGCACCTTTTGTTTGGCGGGACAGTGCTCTATCCACTGGACCACCGAGGCCCCTAAGGTTTTGAAATTCACCCATGTAAAAAAAGATCTTCAGTGAAGGAAGCGGGAAAAAGGACTAAGACTGCTTCAGGCTGTGACCCGATGGCATTGTAATGGCCATAAAATAATAATGGGTTGGAAAGCGAAGTATTTTCATCTAGAATCTGCCAATAAATAGACTAGAGCGATCCGGAAAGCCTCCAAAACTTAAGGATGAGGAATTGGGGATATTACACAATGAAGACTCGTCACAAACTACACCTAAATACCATCGTTTCCGATCAATGGCTCATAACCTGGCAGATCAGCACTTCAAAGAATGGATTGATTCATAGATAGCCCAAAATGAAACCCCAGAGTTCTTTCGTCGCGGAATCCCAGATTATCCAGAAAGATGGAAAAAGTAGTGGTTAGCGATGGACTATATTTTGAAAATGTAAACAATTTTTCATAATATAACTATTTATAGTAACTTTATCATGTCGAAGTAGCATTAATGATAATATTTAATGGACACTCTACTACGGGGGATTTCAAATACGAAGCATAATCTTTGTCTAAAAGATCTGTTAAGATCTGTTATTGCATACTTTTGGGCAGTCCCATAAAACCCATAAAACTCAAAAAGCTCACATGTTTCAGTATTATCATGATCAGCATATTTTGTGCTTTGCGCGCTTTGGTCACACTGTTCGCAAAAGCTCATTGTTTACCTCTTGCGCTTGCTTATCGCACGGATTTAGCTCGTATTTCGGCATTCTGATTAGATTTGGCGCACCGTCAGCTGGCCCAAGCGGAGCAGCAGCAGCACCACCAACGCCTACCCCGCACAGACACAGCACTGCCACGCCCCCTCCACGCTAGCTCTACGCTTCACCAACAGACACCCATCCACACACACGCACACTCCCACGCAATGGCAAGTGGTTTACTCGCTGGCAAAGTGGCCTTCGTAACAGGTGAGTGGTCTTTGCTCTGACCTTTGACCCCGTCGTGCGTTCGGTGCAAGTAATTTAGTTGCCATTTCAACCAGGTGCCGGCTCGGGCATTGGTCGTGCCACTTGCCGCATACTGGCACGAGATGGCGCCAAGATCATTGCTGCCGATCGGAATCTTCAGGCTGCCCAGGAGACAGCCAAGCAGCTGGCTGTGGGCAGCGCCGCGGCGCTTGAGGTGGACGTCTCCTCGGTGCAGAGTGTGCAGAATGCCGTGCAGTCGGCCTTGGGACAGTTCGGCCAGGCTCCGAGCATTGTGGTCAACTCGGCGGGCATCACCCGCGATGGCTATTTGCTGAAGATGCCGGAGCGGGACTACGACGATGTCTACAGTGTGAATCTGAAGGGCACCTTTCTGGTGACACAGCACTTTGCCAAGGCCATGATTGAGCAGCAGCTGAGCAACTGCAGCATTGTCAATCTGTCCAGCATTGTGGCCCGCATGAACAACATGGGTCAGGCCAACTATGCTGCCACCAAGGCCGGCGTCATCTCGTTCACGGAGGTGGCATCCAAGGAGTTCGGCAAGTTTGGCATACGCGTTAATTGCATACTGCCGGGCTACATAGACACGCCCATGGTGGCTGTGGTGCCGGATAAGATCAAGCAACAGGTGGTGCAACGCTGTCCACTGGGTCGTCTGGGTCAGCCGGATGAGATAGCCGAGGTCATAGCATTCCTCGCCTCCCAGAAATCCGCCTATGTGAATGGAGCTGCCATTGAGGTAACCGGTGGACTCAAGTAGAAACGGGAAGAACCTGAAGAAGACATTATGCTTTTCCATATTTTTTTATTGAAGCGTTTGCTGTGAAACGATTTATGTTATCTTGCATTTATTTGTTGTAGTTCTATAAATAAATAATTATGTCTGGTTTTTTTCATGTTTGCCAAATTGTCAAGATCAGTTAGTTGGCGCCATCTATTGTTCATGTGTAAGGCAGTAGCTGCTAGCGCCAGCTGTGGGCGAGCTTTTTTTATTATGAATGAACAACTAAAAGTATGCAATATAATGTATATCATTTTGAATTATATGGGATTATAAGACCTTTAACATAATATTTACATAGAATGTTATGATACAACGTAGTAGGATGGATTCTCTTGAGTCGTCCGAAGTGTATATGTTCGGTGAGGTCACTCGACAACGGATTCGGGTAGGTCACAAGTCTGTCGGCATTGACTTGGTCCCCGATCAGGACAGCATATAGACATTTCAATAGAACATTCAGTAGAATATCAAAGCAAAGAATTGTAATGTCTTTTACTTTAAGTAATCGTGATACAGTCGAACTTCTCTATAGTGAACTTCTATACAATAAAGCTCTCCATATTATGAAGTGAATTCAAACACACAACTTTTTCGTTCCAATTTATATTCCATTTATGTATAATTTCTGTATAATAAAGTTTCCATATAATGAAGTGATTTTCTTGTCCCGTCAAGATTCATTATAGGGAAGTTCGACTGTATATGGAATTGAAATAGTCTCTATTTTTCTTCCATTGGCTTTGCTATTTGAGATCCGAATATGATTGAATTTGGGAATGTATTGCTTGTACTTTTGCTGGAACATACGAAATAGGCGTAATCTCTATGAACCCATCGATCTCAGAGAATATAAAAACGAGAGCGCTCAAACTTGCTATATACTGACAAAGTTAATTTCAAAGGTTTCATGGGTTTTCAAGGCCGAAAAATCGCAAATTTTCTGTTTTTTTAAACATAATTAATAGACCTATTTACTGTTGGTGACAAGAAAGAGCAATGTTTGAAGACTATTTTGGGAATATTTCATTGAAATCCTTTCCTTTGGATTCTCACATTCAGATTCATTAAAAAGTATGATTCTAGGGCTTATTTTTATCACAAAATGCGTTGCAAAACTTAGTTGTATTCGAAAATAAAGGAAGTCCTTTGGTTATCCTATCATCCTATCTAGCAGGACTGTGAAAAATTTGAATAAGATCGGGTCACTAGTTTCTGAGATAACGTGACCACCGTCTTAGGATACGATGTTTCGAGGAAAACACGATCAGGCACAGACTTAGATCTTGGAGCATTGTCTGTATCCGTTGAGGGCTGAAAAGGTGCATAGAAGATGATCCAGGGTTTCGATTACCTCATCTTCCAATCACATGTTATAGTTACCGAATCGCGTGTGTTGCAACCATACAAGGTCCTATGGGGAAAGAGTGTAGAAGGCTTAAAATTTGCTAAAGTTATATTAAAGTATTGTTTTCAGATAAATCCTTAGTTTTCAAGCAGAGCAAGCTTCAAATTTTAGATATAACTAAAAATAGCTAAAACTTAACAACTTTTAAATATTACAAATGGATTTGACCCCAAGAGAAATCAATATATATATCTCTATATAATGATTGATCAATTGGAAAGGGAAATGGATATGAAAATAGTCATTGATGTGCTCATGTTTGGCCTTGTGGTGCGACCCTTGAGAGCACCCAGCACCCAACCACCCAACCACACCATGCACTCTATCTTTTCATGCAACTATTGATTGTAATTGTTGCACGAACTGAAGATGGGCACACGCGTCGACCGAATAGATGTTGTCGTAACATTTCGACCCGGAATTTTAGCCAGTCAGCGGTTACAGTGGGTCGCCACTGTCGCGAAGGATTGGGGGGAGGGGGTAGGGGGTAGGGGGTCTGGGTGAATTGTGGGTTAGTTTTGGTGGTGCTGGGGCTGGTGGTGGTGGTGGTGGTGGTGGGGTCGACTACCAATGTGCACCATATTAATATATTTCACAATTCCCCAGCTGCTAATTAACTTGGCCGCATCCACACAGACACACACAAACACACGCGGGAAGGGTAGGGTAGGGGAGGAGAAAGAGACATTGTATGTCGTTTGGGTTTTTGTTTGTGCACCACATACGGGTGGTTGGGTGGTTGGGTTATGCCTGTGGTCCGTGCGTGCAATTTAAATAATGAAGACATTTTATTAATTCAAGAAATTCAACTCGACTGCCCTCTGCCTTGAATATGAGCCACAAACACACACACAGATACACACACACTGCCACACACACACTGGCACACACACAGCAGCAATTACACAGAATGGTTCGCCAGGACAATAAGTAACATCAACCCCAGACCAAAACTTTTGGTAATAGCCCCAGCACAGACCTTTCCGAGTGTGCGTGTGTGTGTTGGTGTGTGTGTGTGTGTGTTGGTGTGTGTGTGTGTTGGTGTGTGTGTGTTACTTTTTGGCCATTTCATTTTTAGTGCATAGTGAAAAACAAAACATTTCCTAATCACATGAACCCAGAGTCACAACCCTAGTAGTAAAACAAGATAGAGTGCTGCAGTCGAGAGTGCTCGACTGCGGGTATACCCTGATCCCAGTCGAGGAATACCCTTACATTCGCCCAATGCAGTCACACGCACACATTTACACACTTACACCCTATAGACAGCATGAGCTGACGTCGACGCTGCGTCAGCCGCCTTTCCCATAGGTGAATTTTGACACTCTTTTGGGAATAACTTCTGTGTTAATTATTCGATAAACTTGAAACTTTCAGGGTAAGTTCGAAATACAATCCCGAATTCTCGTGCTTAAAATCTTGTTTTAAATAAAAAAATTACACCTGTTATTTAATTTTTTGATTTACTGGATAGGGGGATGTGGCATCCAAAATTTGAGAAACTGCTTTTTGCGTATTATCTATGCGGACATACATGTCCAATTTCGTGTCTCTAGCTATAAACGTTATGCCACGAGGAAACATAATGCATTTTTCACCTTTTATCATTTTAGACCGTTTTAGGCCACTTCTGAGTCTTATAACTTCGGTTTTTATGATCGGATCGTTCTGAAATTTTGAGGAATCGCTGATGACATTGAAAATGTATATATTTTCTGGAATTTGGACAATTATGATATGAATTGTAGAATATGTAAGCGTTTATTTCATTTAGGGGACCAAATTAGGATTGGAAAAAATTTTGGAATGCACTTTATGCATGCTATATATGGGTACCCACACACCAAGTTGCATGACTC
Source organism: Phorticella flavipennis (assembly GCA_037040045.1). Taxonomy (NCBI): domain Eukaryota; kingdom Metazoa; phylum Arthropoda; class Insecta; order Diptera; family Drosophilidae; genus Phorticella; species Phorticella flavipennis. Next base: position 9,162 of record JBANCY010000742.1, on the reverse strand, counting down.
TTGCATAAAATTTGTGGCTGTTATTTCGTCTTTTCCGGGAAAATGGAGGGATGTATTAAAATTTTGGGAAATTTCATTCTGCAGATTCCAAATCACAACCTTATATACCAAATTTGGTGTTGAGAGCTTTATAAATGCCAAAGTTATGCTCATTTTATCGAAAATCGTTTTTATCGATTATCAGGCGAAGGGTCGTGGCACCAAAATTTGAAACAAACTCGTATAGCCTATGCTATACACGGATATTCATGCCAAGTTTGAAGTGTGTAACTTTTGTAGTTCCCGAGATCGGCGCGTTTATACAGACGGACGGACAGAGGGACGGACGGACAGTCGGACAGACGGCCCAATCGACTTGACCATTGATGCTGATCAAGAATATATATACTTTATGGTGTCTGCCACGCCTCCTTCTGTCTGTTACATACATTCCCACAAAACTATTATACCCTTCTTCCCATTTTTCAAATGGGATCAGGGTATAACTAGTTCTACCCACAGACCGGTTGCAAAATGGTTGCTGAAACACCCACTGTCACCCAGCACCACCCACTGTCACCCAGCACCACCCACTGTCACCCACCGCCACACTTTGGCGTTAACAATTAACAACGCAACGCACTGCGACAACCCGAACGGCAGCCACTTGAGCCATAAAACAGCAAAATGCGACCCACCGACGACCCCAATCAACGCACAGCACATAGAGGTCCAACCACCCGACACCCCGACACCCCAACACCCCAAACACCCCAAACTCCAACCCCAATCCCAATCCTTGAAGCACCCGCCCCCCCAACACCTACGACACCAGCCATGTCACATTTGGCCCCACGCACGACCAACAGGCACTCGCCATATCTCATGTTAATGAAATCGTAACTCTTCGTGTGACTTGTGTCCGTTATTTGCTCTGTTCCTCTTCTCCTCCTCTTCCTCTCCTGCTTTTTCACTGAAGTTGGCAACGCGCTTCGGTGACATCTATCGTTACGCACTCCGGTTATGGCCAGGTCCAGGTCCGTCTTATCGCCTGGGCACTTCCTCAGACAATTGCAGCATTGCAGCTGAAAATTGTTCATAAGAAAGCAGAAAAGTCGTTGGAATTTTTACCAGGACTTTGATGAAGCTCAAATACTCTTGCTGGACATTAGGGTTAAAGATCTGAAAGTCCAGCAGATACAGTCAAAATACGTTTTTGATCTTCGTTTTGCATATTGGTAGACTCAACTGATAGATAACCATTCGAATGATTGGATGAATATCTATATACTTCATATAAATATAGTTAATAGTTTATAGTTTTATACTCTTTCATGCTCAATGTTGCCCACAGGCAACATTCCATTGAGCACATACTAAAGGGCTGAGAACACATAAATTCAAAATGAATATTACTCATATCCACTATTTAGCATAATTATTATTATCTGGCCACAGCAACCCTATTGGGTCACAGCCTGAAGCACTTTTTTCCCTTTATTTCTGCTTCCTTCACTGAAGACCTTTTTTTACGTGGGTGGATTTCAAATCCTACGCCACAACCTAGTTTTGTCCAGGAGGGTCATGCCTATCGACATGAGCGGGACTCGAACTCGCACCTCTTGTTTGGCGGGACAACTCCCATCCACTCAACTCATATCCACTATTTAGCATTATTACTATTATCTGGCCATAACAACCCAGTCGGGTCAAAACCTGAAGTATTATGTCAAATCTTACGCCACAACCTAGTTTTTCTAGGAGGAAATTAGTTTTTCTATTTAGCATCCAGGATAAATCGTATTGATGCTCGTCATACTCGTCATTGTTGATCTCGAGAGAATTATCTATATAAGTTTTGAAAAATGGGAAAGAGTGTATAATAGTTTTCTTGTAATGTATGTAACAGGCAGAAGGAGGCGTGGACCAGACCCCATAAAGTATATATATTCTTAATCAGCATCAATAGCCAAGTCGATTTAGCCTTGTCCGTCTGTCTGACTGTCTGTCTGTCTGTCTGTACGTCTGTCCGTTTGAACGAGCCGATCTTAGAGACTACAACAGCTAGTCCGTCTGTCCGTCTGTATGAACGCGTCGATCTCGGGAACTACAAAAGTTGCAGACTTCAAACTTGACATGAAGATCCGTATATAGCATACACAATACGAGTTTGTTTCAAATTTTGGATGCCACGCCCCTTCGCCCTATAATCGATAAAAACGATTTTCGATAAAATGACCATAAATTTAGCATTTATGAAGCCATCGATACCAAATGCGGAAAATAGGGTCATGACTAGAAACTGCAGAATGGAATTACCCAAAATTTTTATACACACCTCCATTGTCCCGGAAAGTGAAATTTGGTATGTGAGTGCCCATAGACCCCATACACAAAGTCGCATCAAAAATTTTTTCCATCCTAATTTGGTCGCCCCTAAATTAAATAAGTGCTTATATATTCTGCTACTATGATCATAATGGTTCCAATTCCAGATGACGACGTCATCAACCAATCCTTTATAACAGCCGCAATTTTTATGCTGGAGTTGTGAAATTTGGTAGACTATAAAACAAAATATTCCAAATAGAATTTCCTGATATTTTCACAAGTACGGATAAGTTTTAGGGTTCTTAGCATAATGCTTTGAATTTAACATAGCATATTTATGACTAGATCGTAAAGCTATTCTAAAAATTTCAGAAAGATCGCATGACTAAAAAATGTGAATAATAGGTGCAATTATTGGATTTTTAATATTTAATATGATTTGTTTTAAAATTTTCTAAAAAAAATCAAAAAAATTCTCCCGATAAAAACGTTTTCGCATACTTCTTCTGCTTTGGACCCGCAACTATGTGTGGCCCAACAATGGTGGGGCAGAAATGGTGGAAATTGACACAGAACGTGCCCCAAAGTCATTGAGGAGTTGCTGCTTTTGGGCGGCGGGGGGTTGTAAGTTGTATGTTGTTAGTTGCCAGCATTAAGTCTATATGTAGGCTCTATGGATATGGCTGGCCAGATCCGGGGTCTAAAGTCGTGGCACTAAGAGGCGCCTGCAACTTACGATAGTTGCCACAACAATGTCATGCCAATTAACACAGTAAACCGCAATTGCAACTTCCGACAACTAAGTGCACATAGTATAGTTATAGCCAACCCCACTTGCTACTTGCCACTTACCACTTGCCACTTGCTACTTGCCACTTGCCACTCCCACTGATGGTGAGAGCAGAGTGGTGACAGGTTGGGTGGCTGCTCGAGGGTCGTTTGTGACAAAGGCAACTAATTTAGTTTAATGTGCCCCGTGCGCGATGCCGCAAAATTTTCTTGCGGATCATGCGCCACTCTTCAAGCCGCACAGCCCAGGCCGCAGTGCCTCATGCCACATGCCACATGCCTCATGCCTTCATTAAGCATTTGCAGTTGAGCTTAGGACGAGGAGTTGTTCGTCTGTTTACATTGTTGCCACCCCCCCACGCCCACTTTTTTGACCCCTTTTGAGTGGCAAGCACACACACACCGACACACACATACACTCTCCCATATATATATATAGAGGCATTGTTTTTGGGCTTTTTAATTTGACTGGCGCTTTGTTTGATTTTTAGCTTTTCCAGCTGACATATTTGCCAGCGCCAGGCCCAAAAAACCCCACCGTGGCATGCGGCATGTGGCATGTGGCATGCGGCATGTGGCACAAATTAAAAATGTTGCGTCGCCTTATTTGAGTTTCGGGCGACAGCTGCTAATGATGCGCTTTTGATGTTGCCAAATATGAGTCAAAAATCAGGGTCTAAAAAAACAACACTCTTTCAATATATTTTTATTTTTATTTATATTTTTATTTATTTCAGTTTTCATTTCATTTTTTTTTTCTCTTTAAACGTCATATAATTTTTTTGCTTTGCTTAATTACTGACAAAAATTACATATATATATAGATCATATATATATATAGATCTAAAGTACATAAAATTTTAGCAATTGAACGTAACATTAGGGGTATGCCGTTTATATAAATAGTATATATATTCATGTGCGACATGCGCTCAATGCATGATCAAACAAAGCTAGGGTATTATATGAAAAAAAAATTTGTTTTTTATATGCTAGACGAGTATATAGTATATATCTATATATATATAAATATAATATCTATATATTTGTTGATGTATGTTTAATGGCATACTACAGCTAGTTTAAACATATTGTATATTAATTAACTTGGTACACTTAGAAGTACACTTAGCACGATTTTGTTAAGATATATGTATATATATATATATATATATGTTTCTTTAAAATTTTTTCTGTTTTTACTCTTTTCGAAAATATGAAATTGACTATGTCTTGAAATTTGTTAAGCATGGAGTGAAGGCAATCTCTCGCTGGCTCTCACAATTTTTGACCATATCTTACGAAACTTGAAGCTGTATGTTAATTTTGCACATATTTCATAATATTTTAGCCTGTGACCTTATATTTTGCTCTTTTATCTATCAATCTACAAATTTTCAGAGCATTCGGCCCATAAGCTGGGCAGTTAAGCGAGATTTCTTAAGGTTCTTATCAACAGTATCTCGACTAACCCTTGGATTGTACTCATTAGTTATGAGCCCAATATGTTTATGTATTCGAAAAGAGTATTAAAACTTCGGCAAGCCGAACTAGTATTTTTTTTTTTGCTTTTTTCTAAGCTTATAAAATGTGGGCGTGTCATAAGTTAAGGCGACTGTTCGACTGTTTATTAGATATTTTTGAGTATTTCATTTTTTCAATATTTTTTTTAACTTACACTCAAAAAAAAAAAAACTCAATTATTTTATTTTATGGTTAGGCAAAAAAAAAAATTGCGCTTCTTAAATACTATCAGGTACTTTGGCATTATTTGCTTAAGAACTAAATTTGCAAGAACATTTTTTATATGCTAAAAATTTTATGTACTAAATTTTTTTATAATTATTTATTTAATTTTTTTTTTGTATTTTTTTTGCGCGCCTTTTTGCTATTTTTTGTTATCTTGGGAAAAGCTGATCTTAACTGGGGATATGTTTTTAGGATGTAAAAACTTTTGTGATTTTAATTTTTTTTTTTTATTTACTGAAAGTTTTGTTAAGTTAAGTTAAAAGTTGAGAAAATTGTGAATTTAAGAGCAATATATTGCCAAATAAAAATGAAGATTTGCCTTTGGAATATTGTAGAAAATTTCCTCAAAATTTCAACTCGATATCTGCAGTATTTCAGAAGTTACGTAACTTTAAAGTGAACAGGACGAATGACTATAGTTTTCCCAGCGGCTCGGCTTAAGAACCTAGCGAAAGCTGGAATCATATTCAGATCAGATCAGACCAGTGGGTAGCACACTGTCCCACCGAACAAGAGGTGCGAGTTCGAATCCCGCTCATGTCAATAGGCTAGGTTGTCGCGTAGGACTTGAAATCCACCCACGTAAAAGAAGTTCTTCAGAGAAGGAAGCAGCAATACAGTCAAATAATGCTTCAGGCTTTAACCCAATGGGGTTGTTATAGCCATATAATAATAATAATATACATATCTCAATCAGGTTTTTCCCCTTCATCTGTAGAGCCTATAACAAGGCAGTCGCAAAATATTTTTTATATTTTTGAACTTTTTTCTAAGAATTGTTTTTTTTTTTTTTTCGTTTTTTGTCTTTTAATAAATAATCTTTGTAAGGCGTTTCTTCGTAATATGCAGCAAGTCTCTAAGCACTTGTAAATGCGCAAACATCCTAGCTTAATAGTCTATAAAAACTGCCCTTAGATGGGGCTTACTTACAAGTATCAAAAAAAAAAAAAAAAAAAAAAAAACTAAGGAAAATTTGTATTTGTCACGCTAAAGGGAACTGACACTATACCATGTTCTATGTGACCGAACCTAAAATACCAGATATATTATATATATATTCATAGAGCTAGAGAGCTACTAGAACACTAGTGTGTGTGTGTTCTAATATTATAATTCTAGTTATGGTATTATAATGCTAACTGCCTAAATCAAGTGTTGTGGCATGAGCTCTTCTTCTGCTTCTTCTTCTTCAACTGTTTCTTCTTCTTCTTTTTGTCTTTAAAACTATGCTAAATCTTTAAGTTATACAATGCATATTTTTGGTTGCTAAAACATGGAAGGGTCCATCGTCCGACTTACCCCTTATAGCCAATGGCGCCCAACGTGCGTCAATTGGCGCCCAACGTGAGCCGTCGCCGCCCAACATGCCACGCCTTTGCGCCTTGAGATCAGTCTTACGCGTGTGTTGTGCATGGGCGGCGGGCAGCTGCTGCTCCAACTGGCGCTTGACCATTCTTGACCACTTTAGACCGCTGTGGGCGGTGGCAGCAGCGAGGAGTTGGATGTGCGCAGATAGGGATTGCCATAGATGGCGCTGTAACGTGGATCCACGCTGAGGGCCATGGAGCTGGGCACCACAACGTGTGTGGTGGTGGCGGTGCTCTGATTGCTGCAACTGCCATTTGGCGAGGAGCTGACCACCGACGCTGTTGTCGACTGCAGACTGGGCAGACCGTTCTCCTGGCGTATCTCACGGGCGCCAATGATGCTGCCCGTCAAGCTGCCACCGCCGCTGTTGGTCAGGAATGTCATGGGCACACTCTGCACCGCCGACTGGTGTTGCTGCTGCTGCTGCTGCTGTTGTTGCTGTTGCTGCAGCTGCAGCTGATTCTGATTGTGATTGTTTTGCAAAATGGTGGAGCTGCCATTGGATTTGGTGGAGCACGAGGTCAAATACTGCGGTGGCGGACTGTAGTGTGTGCTGTAATCGCCGTAGGGCACATAGCCGCCCGAGATGTCCACCTTGAGATCGCTGTAGTTAGAGGTGCGATCGCCGGGCTCCATTTTGCAGCTGACGCCGCCATTTTTGGTAATCTGATGCTCGCTGATGACATCGGCGGGCGGCAGTTTGGTGCGTTTCTTGCACTTGAAATAGATGAGTATGATGATGGTCAGCACCATCAAGATGGCCACAGCGGAAATGCCACCCACAATGGTCATCAACAGGGAGACGCTCTCTGTTTGGGTAGCAGAAGAAAAAGAATGGAGAAAAACATGGCATTAGTTTTAGCTGGAGAGGAGAACCCACTCGGTGGTTATACTTACTCTTCGCCTGCAGTTGTATTTCGGCCACATCGTTGCCATAATCATTGACCACGGTGCAGTTGTATTTGCCATAATGATAGGCCTGACTGTCGCGTATGATGAGCGTGCTCTTCACGCCACCGGGCACGGCATCCACCAGTATGGAGTAGTCATGTCCGGACTCGGAGCTAATCTCCTGTCCATTGAATGTCCAGGAGACATGACGTGCCCGGGGCACACTGCTGGCAAAGCACTCAATACGCGCCGTATCCCCAATCAGACCATATTGCGAACGCTGTGAACTGATGCTGGGCGAACCCTTCAGATAGACATAGGCATCCGCGGAGATCTCAGCATAGCCCGGCACATTGGCCTTGCAATAGTATCGTCCGGCTGTCTCATTGCTAACACTAAAGGTCAGATTGGAGCTGGTGCCCACCACCCGATCGCTGGGATGTTGTATCCAAACAATCTCGGGCTGCGGATTGCTGTCCACCTCACAGCTGAGCGAGACAATGCTGCCCACATCCGCTTCCATGGATTGGGGACGTTGCTTAAAACTGGGCGCATCTGTGCAGAGGGATGCAGAGGATTATACGCTATAGCTTCGGGTCGAATGATGGGTATATATATTGGAAACTTACAGCTTATGTCCAGAGTTTCGCTATCCTCGCTTTTGCCCACAGAATTTTGTACTTCGCATTTGACAATTGCATCATGGAATTTGCGCGTCACATTGCGTATGACCTGTGCAGAGAGGAGGAGAGGGGTATATAGAGTTGCCAGATGTTTGAGTGAGTTGAGATATGTTGGATTATGCTAGGGGCAGGTAAGTGGCGGTCAGGGGTCTGTATGTGATTGCAGTGCAATACAAATTGTGGGAACGTTAGGTTTCCGGTGTTGCGCGCCATAACAACAACTGGTTCTGGCCGAGATCAGCTCCAACTCAACATCGGTTGTAATTGGCATGACAAAATAGCTCCACTTGCGCCAACATTATACAACATTTTTATCGCTGCGGCAGCAAAAGTTGCTCTAATTATGCGGCTGGCTGGCAACTTGGCTGGAATGTGGACGTGGCCAGTGCGGCCTACCACGTTTTTCTATTGCCGTTGCAGCTTCAAAGGGGCAGGGGGCGTGGCTGTGGACTTACCATCTCAGTTTTTTGACCGCCTATAATTGGTTCGTCGTTGATGTACCAGCGATAACGGACATCACTGGGATTGGCATCGGCCCGACACTCGAGTCGCACCTGTGCATGCTCGACAATGCGCTGCACGGCGCCAGAGCCAGCGATAGCTCCACTACCACTACCAGTTCCAGTTCCAGTTCCAATGACATTCACCTTGACTTTCGGCGCGTATTTAACCTGTTGAGTTAAGAAAGGTAATTAAAATATGTAACAAATTTGTAGTGTTAGCTCAATTAGCCCAAAGAATTGACTTGCCCCGTGGAAGATGCCAACTGCCAAGTGCCAACTGCTAACTGCCAATTGACAGGCAAAAATGATGCTGCCCTGGCACCTGGCACCTGGCAGATGGCACCTGGCACCACAGGACCATATGCTGTCTCATGTTACGCCATGAATTAACCCATCACTGTCAGAGCCCCGTGTGGGGCTCTAACCAAAAAAGAAAATCAGTGGGCACAGCTTTAGGCTCAGCTCAACGAATATTTGATACTCTCTCTTCTGCCCGGATTTGTTCGTAGTAAATCAAAAGTTGTTAAAAGAAATAGACACCAAAACTATTTAATAATTTAACCTTTGACAGAGTCATCCTCGTTCGTGACACGCGTGAGGGCTTAACATGTTATTAGGGATGGTGAAGCATGGTTTTCTGGAGACTGTAGATCAGCTATTTTACAGTCAAAGCTGGTATATAATGGAATCCACGGAATAGATAGTAGAAATTGCAAAAAGTTTATTCTGGACAAAGGGAAGTTTGTTGAAAAGTTTGTTGAAAAACACTTTTGCAGAGGCCCTAAGCTTTACGGAGAGGAGAATTTACCTTTTGCAGAGGCCCTAAGCTTTACGGAGAGGTAAATTCTCATCTCCGTAAAGCTTAGGGC
>JBANCY010000741.1:0-21079 GCA_037040045.1 Phorticella flavipennis | reverse complement strand
AAAGCCTCGCCAGAGGAAGATGCTTCAGGTTGTGACCCGATAGGGTTGTTATAGCCACATAATAATAATAATAATGTATGTCAAACCGAGAAAACGTACTTAGAGTTGTTATCATCGACTATTGGCGTCTATATTCTTTCCCTCACTTTTATTGCGGTATTCCTTCATTATAATTGAAGAACCGAACCTAATCTTAACTCATTAGTTCCATACAAGATATTTCTTTCCACAAGCTACTCCAAATTCTATTTTTTCCCGTAACGAAGTAATAATAATTATGATTTATCCATACCAAAGACATATCTGAAAATTTCGATTTTAAATACTTCATAATATCTAGAAGATAAATCTCCGAATGATAAAGCTTTTAATGAAAATCTTCAAATCTTAATGAAAATCATTTACAGGGTATCTGCTAACACACTACTCTCCCAACTGCTTTCTGCAATTAGTTTTTCTTCATAGCAATTGGCTTTTGGCTGTCACAATCATTAGCTGCAGCCTATCTGCATGGCAATAAGCTTTTGTCTGTCGCACAGCTATTTGTTGCGCGATAACAATCAGCTTTTGTCCTTAACTCAACTAATGCAAATGATGCGCATATGGCTGATATTTTATGACTGTTCCAATTGAATATAACGGGCCGCAGGGACAACGGACGGGGATGCAGCGCGTCAGGAAGGTCGGCAAGAGAGGCAGGGGGACGTAGGGAATTGCAGCAACTGCATGTCGTTCGCCTGCCCCCGCCGGAGTTGCAGGAAACGTTGCAAACGGGCGCCGATAAATATGCAATGGCAAAATGCACAAGGGTCTCCCCCCACACAGGGTGTTCGTGGTGCACATGGGGTGGTGGGGCAGCTGCTGCTGTAACATGACAAAATTTTGCATTAGTAATGCGACAAGCCAAAATATACCAAAATATACCAAAATATGGGAAAAAAGAGGGAAATGGGGAAGCCCGAAAAGCAGCCATAGCCATTGATACATGTTTCGACGTGGAGCACATAAATAAAACCCAACAGCCGAGGGGGAAGAGGCGCTGGCGGAAGTAGGGGCAGCACACAAATGCGATATTATTATTATTATTATTTCTAGCTAGTATACCCTAGCATATATCAAGCTAGAGTAGCTTAGACTAATATAATGCATATGTCACAGCATGAAAAACCATAGGCATTTTGCAGCCCTTTTACAAGTTGTTACACCAAAATACACCCAAGAAACTTGAGATCTATCAATGTTATTCCCAGCAAACTTGGTATACGATCGTCTCTAAGGATAAGAATCAATTTAATGCACTTTCTGTTCTTCAAATTTACATATTTCCCACCAAAACCCACAACTAATCTCAAAGAACTCAGGTGGCATACAGGTAAGCAAACTTAGTATATGACATCGTAAAACTCTCACGCACAATTTTATACTCTTTTGATTGTTTTAAATAGCTTTTTATAGACATAATTCAGGAAATTAGGCTAAAATAAATAAAAATATTATATATGTTATCGTAATAACCAATGTTATCTCCATATAATTTGCATATTACATACAAAAACACCCAACAATTAAGAACTCAGGTTCTATAATTTAGGCACTTTTTACTGTCATTAGTGTCAACCGCAACAAAACTACCTTCAGAAACTAAGGATCGTTCTTCCTAAGCGTAAGGATTTTTGGTATGTGAATTTGATATATAAAGAAATTTGATATATGGTATATAACTATTAACAACATTTGTATTTACTTTTTAGTAAATTGGATTTATATGTCTAAATTGAACGAAACTTGGTCTGCATTATAACATTTTTATTAATTTTTTGTTAACATAACCTTCAAAATGTTGGGATCTATATGTCTTAAAGTAAGGGAACTTGGTAAGTGAGTCTGTATAACTATTATCAACATTTTTATATAACAACTCTAACGAGTGACAGCCTGAAGCACTATTTGTCTTTTATTTCTGCTTCCTTTACTTAAGAACTTTTTGTTATTAGAAGTAGTTATTACTTCAAAATGGGCCTAAATAACTTGAGATTTATAAATGTTACTCTAAACAAATTTGGTATGTGAGTTCATATACTTACTCTATATGATTTCATAAACATTTGTTGTAGTTCAGTGTGTTGTATAACCTAGAACTGAAAGAAATATAAAACAAATATTTTAAAATCTGGAAAAAAAAACCGTGAATTTAAATGGGGCTCTCAGAAAAGGTTGATATTGAAATGAGAATGAAAGCTGTAATAAGACAAAGCTACGATTTTAGCTTTAACCAAGCAATTCTTCGGCTGAGCACTGCCGCTCTTCACACACATAACCAATAAAACACCTTTAAAGGTGTTAGAATTAGCGTAAAAAAGAATCATTCAAATTTATCACGTTAAATTACTATATTTCACATTTTACAGGGTAACTTTTAGTCGTTCAGGTCCAGCTTGTTGCATTTATGCTATATTTTTCTATCTTTCTATTTGGTTGATAAATTCATGAAGATAAACAACGCACATTGCGGTTAGACAAGCGCTATTTGCGGGGCAAGTGCAGTGGGGCGGTTGGGTTTGAGGTTGGATTTGAGGTTAGGTTTGCGGCTGGGGCTGGGGTTGTTTTCGGAGCTGGGGGCTTCGAGCCAAGGCAAGAAGTACTCGAACGCCTGCAGCACAAATCAATTGGATTAGAAAATTGTCAGCGAAAATGTTGGCGTTGATGGAGAACAGAACAGGAAAATAGAAAAGAGACCGCAAAAAGCGGGGGGAAATGGAAAAAAGAAGAAGAGGGGAGAGCGGAGAGAGAGATAGAGGAGATGACAAAGCTTTACGGAAATATTGAAGCTTACAATTTGATAAATTATGGATAAAAGCGACAAGGAAAACATGGCGAAAAAACAAAACAAATTGAATAAATATTTATGAAACTAATGAAATGATATCAGAGGGAGAAAGAGGAAGAGAAAGGAGAGACAGGGGGAAAGAGAGAGAGAGAGAGAGAGAGAGACAGAGAGGGAGAGATGTAGGTATAGTATGTGAGTGAGTAGGGTACAGGGTACAAAAGGTGAGGGAATGACATGGCTTAGGGTCCAAAAATAAATAATACATTTGAATGTTAATATGTTAAGACAAAGCTCTAGGCGAGGGTGGTCTATAACATTGCTGGTCTTGGATAAAAAATTACTCTTAGGCAGAGATTTTCGACTTGTCACTTTCGAGTGCTTTTAAAACAAAAGCAAAACTCTCTTCTGATATACCGTGGACTAGGCCATTTGAATGCGAGGGTGGCCTTTTAAGTTAATGCCTTTAATAGAAAAAGGTTTCTTAGTTGAAATTTTGGACTTGTCATTGCCGAGTGCTTGAAAAAGACCCTCGCCTGCAATACCCTGGACTGGAAACCCAAAAAGGTTAGCCAAAAGCGAGGGTGGTCTTGTAAGTTTTTCTCCATAATAAATAATGCTTTTTGGTAGAAATTTTGACAATGTCATTGTCACTTTTGAGTGTTTGAAGGTTTTTCAGCTAAATTCTAGAATAGGAACTCAAAAAGATTGGTCCATTTGATTGCGAGGGTGTTCTTATTAGTTTATGTCTTTAATAAGATGTACTTTTATGGGGAGATTTTGACTTGTCATTGTCACTTTTGAGTGTTCCAATGTTTTTCAGACAAAAGCAGAACCCTGACCTGCAATACCTTGGACTGGAAACCCAAAAAGGTTGGTCAAAAAGCGCCATTTGAATGATATACATAATTAAGCAGGGCCCAGATGATGATCATAATGATGATGATGATATATCATATGGTGGAAAATTTAACTAGGAAAACCTTTTAGAATGTTAATGACTTATGACTTATGCCAGGGACCCGAAATGGAAATGGAAATGGAAATGGGGGAAAGTCAAAATGAAAATGTCTTCGAGTGCCAAAGTCCAGGAAGAGAAATGAGCTCCAGAAACCAAGACAAACAGAGCGGGATGGCTATATAGAGGCTAGAAAGAGACGGGCAGATGGAGGGTAAGAAATGTTTGTAATGGCCTCATAAATGGGGAAGGAAAGCTCGTAGCATTTTATTGCGCTTATTGTTGTTGTTGTTGAGCGTCATTAAAACATGACAAGGCACAAAAATGTTGCCAAAAGCGGGTTAAAATGTGAAGTGGGGGGGGGGGGTTAAAGTTTGTTTTCCTGCGTGTTTTCCGCCCACGAAAAAAAGGCTTAAGCAAATGAAAGAAAAGGAAAACACATAAAAAACCAAAAGAAACTTTTGTGATAATTAAAATATAAGCAGGCTGCGGGAAAGAGACAGCAATAGCGCCTGAGAAAGAGATAGAGTGCAGGGGGGAGTACGTGCCGGGGGGGCAGCACTGTCTGCAAACAGTTTCAGTTTATAAATATGGCTTAATAATAATCTAATGCATAAATGGCATATTGTTTTCTAATACCCTGTAAAATGAAAACTCTCAGAAGCGTTTAACTCCTAAGCATATACCCTGTAAATTTCAAAAGCTGTGTAGTGTGACTTATTTCATGATAATTTCATGAAGTTTTAAAATATTTCAAAGTCTTAAACTTCAAAAGTTGAGTTCAATCGTTTCACAGGGTATTTTTTTATCACATTTAACTATAAATTCATCAAATTTTATAAAATTTATGTATAAAATTTCTTAAAAATTTCTCATTTTATTAACTTTGATAATACATTAAGGGTAACAAAACTTGTACAGGGTATTTTTAAGCTTAAAAAGTAGTGAAAATCGAATATTTATACTCTTTTTTTCAAGTGAGAGTGTATAATATTTACAGGGTATTTTATAGTTAATCATATTCAAATAATGTTCAAGGACTGAGTGCTTAAATTAAATAAAAGTTGTATTATTAAATACTTTCCAAAGCTTTACCACACCAACTTATAGAGCACATCTTCAAATCTCAGGGAACTCGAGATCTAATAAAACTAAGCTACTGAAATTTGGTATATACCCAGTCTAGGCATGAATAAAGTAAGCACAAAAGAAACAATTCCAACAGCTAAGCTAGTACAAAAGTAATGCCAGCAAAGGCATAATTTACAGGGTATCTTACCCGAAATTGCGGCTAACTGTTTTTCCGTTTATAATTCATTATTGAAAATAGGCAGAATTCAGAATAACTAAGCTACATACACGTTTTCCCGTAGCATTACGTGTGGAGTACGTCTACTAACCTCAGAGAACTCAAAAACTATTAGAGCTGGGCTGCTGAAATTTAGTATATAGCTAGCCTACACCTAAATAAAGAAAATCCAAAAGAAACTAACATAACAGCTTAGTTAATACATAACTTATAGGGTATCTTAGATTTAGTGTCAGACAGCTTTTGCTTTTATGACTTATAATTGGAAATGTATCGAATTTTCTTGTTTGCTTGTTGTAATTTCTTAGTGGTTCCGCCGACTTCACCCACATCTGCACCCTCCGTCCGCCGCGACGCGCTCCACTGCGCACACCCTGCTCCACATTCCACATTGGGTCTCCCCGTTGGCCACTTAAAGCGCTTTAATTAATTAATTTGCGGCGTTTTAATGTTCGACCCGCACGCGACGAGGAGAAATCACAGCTCGGGAAGCCAAAAAGCCAATCGAATCCTTTAACAATGCCAGATATATTGAGCATGACGTATGCCCCAGACCCAGAAGACCCCGAAACCCAAGCCCAAGCCCAATCCCAATCCCACCCAAGCCGATTGCCAATCTATAAATTTAGTCATTAAGTGGGTCTTGGAAATTGTGTGAATTGTGTTGTTTGCACTGACTTCAAGTTAACCTGCAGATGGCTCAAGGTCTACGAAAGGAACTGAATTTGTGCGAGACACAATATACCCTGTAATTTGTGAGTTTGTGGAAAATTCTTGTACATACAAAGCTTAAATTGTAGCTAAAGCTGACAATCCTGAAAATTTAAGCACCCAATCATCTACCTCTACCCCGAACCCAGCATCTCGAGTCCCCCTATCCGTTTTCCAGGGGTTTCTCGAGTCTCATGATTAGCCAATGTATTATATATCAGTCGAATTTTGTGCCTGACTCACGTGCTGACCACAAAATTGATGAGGCAGTCGGTCGACGGGACTGCAATAAACATTTAAAGGCATCAACATGACAAAGGATAATGGCAACTCTCCAGACTGGACACGGCAGCACCAGGGCTTCAGGGGTTCGGGGGACCAACGGGGCAGAGCAGGAGGCGGGGCCGGGGGCAGGGGCAAAAAAGGGAGCAAAGTCAATGAGCCATGATGAGAGCAAATCGATTGTTCAACTGCAGAACCACAAAACCAGTTTAAGTCAAAATCCCCCCGCAAAAAAAGGAAGAAAATTTACCCAAAATAGAACTTACAGTACAATAAGCCAATTTAGGCAGATATCTGACTAGCATATACCCTGTAGGCACTTTTAGCAATATATTTATATGGAAAAATTAACTCCTCAAAATTTGGTACCTAAGGGGTAGACTAGGCTAACTTGTGAAACTCGGTATGAGTGGGCTCCGAACCCACTACCCCTTCACACGTTATTCAAAGTGGTATATTATAAGTATATTAAGCCCATGTAAATTGACAACAAGGATCTTCTCAGTCATTTCGAAGAGCCTCGAAGCCACAGTTCTTCTGAAACATATCATCGGTGTTAATAGGTCAATCAGTTTGAAGTGGTTCTATTCCCCTGAGAAATATACTAAAGGAATATAAACCAAGTATGTCCGTCTCCTAGTTTGTCTCCTAAGTCTGTCTCACAGTCTGTCTTCTAGTTCAAGTTTGTATCCTAGTTTGCCTCCTTGTCTGTCTTCTAGTCTTTTTTCCAGTCTATTTCCTAGTCTAGCTCCTAGTCCGTCCCAGTTTGTCCCAGCCTGTCCTAGTCTGTCTCCCAGTATGTCTCCTAGTATGTCTCCTAGTATGTCTCCCAGTATGTCTCCTAGTCTGTCTTCTAGTCTGTCTCCTAGTCTGTCTCCTAGTATGTCTCCTAGTATGTCTCCTAGTATGTAATCCTAGTCTGCCACCTGGTCTTTCTTCCAGTCTATCTCCTAGTCTATTTCCTAGTCTAATTCCTAGTCCTCCCCAGTTTTTCCCAGCCTGTCCTAGTCTGTCTCCTAGTATGTCTCTTAGTATGTCTCCCAGTATGTCTCCTAGTATGTCTCCTATTCTGTCTCCTATTCTGTCTCCTAGTCTGTCTTCTATTCTGTCCAAGACTGTCCCAGTCTACCGATATGGCTAGTTCTAACCAGATTCCCTAGACTCAAGAGCTGAGAGATTAGTTAACATATAGACAGACAGACAGACAGACAGACGGGAGGACTTTCCAAAAATGGAAACTTTACGAACCTATCCTAACATATCTGTTGTTACTGAGGTTCTGAGGGAATTGGGTATATATTTTCAGTTCTTAAGCTTGCTGTCTTTTTCTACAGGGTATGCCAAAGCGCCAACTAACTAAGTTATTTATCTTATTTTTTTGGATTTTAAATCGGAAAATGCGACACAATCAAATCAATTTTATAAAAATTGATGGAAAGTTGGAAGTGTGAGAAGGAAATTGAGTGCAAACTTGAAGATGAAAGTCAAGCAAGAAGTGTGCGGGAAAGACGGGGATACGGGGGTACGGGAGGTGTAGCTGGAACCGGCTGGAGTCGGCTGAAGAGGCACATGGTCCAGTCGGAGAAGCATCCATCAAAAGCAGTTTTTGACGCGCCACCAAAAGCGTTAATCGTTGTCAAAACCTGATAAAGACTGATTGAGTGCTTAATGGCAACGAGAGATACGTCGATTGACTGACTGACGGACTGACTGACGGACTGAGTGAGTGACTGACTGATGGACAGACTGACATACTGATATGATAATCAAAACTTATTTTTATTCGCAGAGAGGGGGACACAACACCCCGTGGGGGGCAACGTGGGGAGTTCTGGAGCAAGTTTTGGTTACCAAATTTCCGTTAGGTAGGCTGGAAAGGCCCCGGTGCCCCCTAACCCCCTGGCAGACGCCGCCCCTGAAGGCTGATGAAGATTGAGCGTTTTGGCAACATTTTCAGTTGTGATTTACTTAAGAGCCAAAAAAAAGCTAAGGGAAAACAAGTCTCGCCTGTGACTTTGCCTTTAAAGCCAAATATGTATTTTTGGCCAATGGCTAGAGAAAGAGATAGATAGCTAGAGAGAGGGATAGAGAGAGAGAGAGAGAGAGGGAGATAGAGGGATAGATAGAGAGAGGAGAGACGAGTGGCACAGAGCAAACACTTTTGGCTACTTTTTTTGGCTCTTCAATTGCAGTTGCTAAAATTATTTGCATATGTGCTGGTTGTAGCTATATATATAATATATAGCTGTATATATATAAAGACAGATATAGCTATATATGACCAGATGTGCCTCTGCCTCGCCCGACTTGAAGCGGCTGCAACTGAAGCACATACTTGGCACATGGCAAACATTTTTCTTATACACAAAAAAAAGGCTAAAAAACTAAATTTTGCCAGCGCAAATAAAAATTTTAGACACATAAATACGAGGGTTGTTCAAACAGTTGCATTTGTTTCCATTCCCTTCCTAGAAAAAGGAAAACTATCCAAGTCTTAGAGCAGCGTTGCCTCAACAAGAACTGCCAGATCCACTAAGGGTTTTAGCTTCTTTCTTAAGAGTTGCATGAACTTTCTTTCCATTTATATAGTCCTTATCATAGCTCTAAAATCCTACTACTCAAATGGATATGAACCTGTAGATGTTTACATACCATTATATAGTTTTATAGCCTACCTAATGACTGCATTAAAATTGCAGGTATAATAATTTTACGTATATTTCTCATTATATTTAAGCTAGGATCTTAAGTTTGACAACATTATTAAATTTTCTTCTAATATAGCTATAAACCAAATTTCAAAGATATATATCATTAAACTTGGAGATAGCTACATAAGGTAAGTAAAACAGCTTTGCATACTATATTCTCCCATATACCAAATTTAATATACAGAGAGATATATCAAGAAGGATCGTAGGACTAGCTAGTGTTCCAGTCTCATAAAAACTCAATTTACAATTTTGAGATCTATTAAAGATGATCTTCATATCTGAAAACACAAATTTTGCAAATAATATCTATACCTATACGAAATTTAATATACAATCAGATATAGTGGAACTCTAACCATAGCTAGAGTTTCAGTCTCATGGGCATTGGTGCCCGAACCATTAAAGATGATACTAAAAGCGGAGAACACAAATTTGGAACTAAAAATCGTCTGTTTTCCTGAGCTAACTTTTTAAATTCAGGTAGTATGGGCGTAGATTTAGATATATCTTATATTCGGAACAAGAAACCAAATATGTTATATAATAATAGAATTTGAAATATTTAGTATAGCTATAAAGCTATATCTAGCTCTAAGCAGCGTTCCGAAACAAATACAGCTAAAACCAGAAAAAATATATTTTCAAAGATTCCACAATGTTCTCGGAAGCTTACCAAATCTAAAATAGCTTGAAAATAGCCAAAAGCTAGAAGATATCAGAAACGAAGTCAGTTAGGAAGATTGACCTAAATTTCAGTCCGAAAAAGTGAAAAAGTGCTTAAAACGAACGCAATCATTTTATGGTAATCAATTTGTTTAAACAATAAAAGCAATAAACAATCCAGAATATGACAACTGGAAACTGGAAAACCGAAAACGGCTGGAAATGAAAGCTGCTCAAAAGTAAAGCCAACAAATTATGCTCAGGCTTAACCCATGTTGACCCAACTTGGCGAAAAGAGACAAAGCTATCCCATTTGGTGTGTGGAGAGGTGTAGTGTCAGAGCCTAGAGGTTTGGATGTTATATATCGTCAAGGTGATGAGCCCTAAGTATCCCAAACGATATTCGACAAAATGCTTATAAATTCCAAATGGGTTGAGTTCGCAAGTTCAAATCCCAAAGTGGCATGCTTATAAGCCAATAGTTCATGGAGTGTCGGGTTCAAATCCCCATTGACTTTTGAGTTTCAATTGAAACGAGCTCCTGCATGCAAAATCCATCAAATTACGTTCATGTCGATACCCGAAATAAGCGCCCAGGCTTAAAACTCGTTGTGCCAGTATCGAGTACAAATCCCAATGCATTTGCCGGCATTCTAGGGTTAAGAGCTGCCCGCTGCTGACTTGTTGGGGCCCAACAATGGCCCGGCCGTAGAGACAGGAGACCAAAAGCTGGACAAAATTTATGCATGCACACCAATTGCTAATACAATCAAGCCCCCCTTCAGACACACACGCACACGTACAGGGTGTGTGTGCACAGTTATAGCTGCAATCATAGATTTCAAGCCCCGAACAATTCACGTCAACTGCAGTTGGATTCGGTTTTGCAATTGCCGATTGCTTCGGAGTTGGAGCTGGCGTTGGCGTTGGCGTTGGAGTCGGAGTTAAACTGAGGTTAAGCTCTCAAGCGGTCAATGGGGGTTACTTCTAGGCCTCCTCCCTACCCCTGACCCTCCCCCTGTCCCCTGTGTGAAGGTGTTGGCATTTGCACGCCGCTTGCAATCAGACTCAGGCTTCAGTTCAGTTCATTTCGGCTCAGTTCAGTTCCAGTTCCAGTCCTGCCCTGGAGCAAGTGGTCAACCGGCTATGCGTCGAGTCACTGGATCCGCCCGTAGTCCTTGTTGTAGTTTAGTTGGCGTAGGTAAATACATCATTAAACATGTAAGGACCCAAATGCATTGTCAATAGGCGCCAAAATGCAGCACAAAACCCAGCAATACCCTGTAATTTCAAAAAAGCGCAGACTGACTCATATAATAAGTTGTCATTTGGAGTACAAAATTTGTCAGCTTTAGCATAATATTTCCTTTAACTAGGGGCCTCGGTGGAGCAGTGGGTAGCGCACTGTCCCGCCGAGGGTGAGGTCGTGGGTTCAACCCCCCACTCATGCCTATATCAAGACCTAACACAGCCTGAAGGCCTCAGTTGCTCTGGCTACGCTACCATTTATATTTTTCTAATTTTGAATTTCCTTTAACTGGAGACAAATTCATCCAATATTTGTTAATAATACTCGAATTTCCTCCTCGATGGTTTTTATTACCATGCATAGTCTAGATTTTTCAAAAATTGTGGTCTAAATGAACAATTTCTTAATAATTAAATAACGTACCTGGACCTATATTTATTTTATGTTTCCATAAACAATTAGGAAGGCTACAAATGGGGGTCTCTAGCTAAATTAGTTTAGTCCCCACCCTAATTTTTAATCTTATCCGTTTTGGCACGTTTTTATCTCATCGCTCTGAAATTTTCAGGATACGTTCATGACATAGCCATAAATATAGCATCCAAAACTCAAATAATTATGTTAAGAACTGTAGAGTTTAAAGGCACATACTAAATTTTCAGGAGATCATATTAGAATGAGAAAATTTAATTGATAAACAGGACAAATCTCACAACTCTAGAATGAAAATGGTGGCTATTACTCACATTTCGTCCTTTCGGGAAAAATAGAAAATCATACGAATCGAACGATTTCCTATAAAATGACTATCCAAAATTTTGAAATAAATCGATCTGTGTGTGCTATACATAGATCCTAATGCCAAGTTTGTAGTCTGCATGATCTGCGCGTTCATACAGATGGACCGACGGATCGCAGGACAGATATACATTGACATGTACGAATCTTCATGAGAAATTTGCATGGATAGAGGGACGGACAGACTTTATGGGGTCTGCCACACCTCCTTCTGCCTGTTACATACCGAACCACAAACTTATTATAACCATCCCGCCAATTTCGATTCGGGATCAGGGTATAGCAAGTGAGATAGGCTAAGAATCTTCTTCGAGAAACTCTTTTCGTTGTCTAGTGGTATACCTATATAAGGACTATATAATGGACAATGCTTTTTGAATCTCCCATAGTTTTTGAGTTTTTGATCTGAACTTTTTGAAATTTGGTAGAAATGTAGATTATGAATAAATATACTAATATACTAATTTTAAGGGCAATAGCATATAAGATATAGTAAATATGGACAAATTTGAGTTGCAGCTGCATGCCAACTATGTGATATGATAGGAGAAGTAAATGTAGCATATATTTCCTATAAAGGTTAAGGACTTTCTTTTCGAAATTTTCAAGATACAAATTTTCGAAACAGGTTAACTGCTAGTTGGGCATACCCTAGTTGCTGCTGATGCTGCTGCATTGTGGTGCAGCTTCAGGCCAAATGCAGCAGGCGAGCAGAGCTCCTACGTGCTCAAGAGTGCATGCCCAGCTGTTCGCATGGGAGTTGTGTGTAGGACAGTGTAGTTGTGAGTGTGTAGGAGTGTGTCTAGGTGTGTGTATTTGGGTGTTTCTAGCTGCAATTGACATGTCAGCTGTGTGTGTGCGCCAAGACAAATGCACATTTGTGAGTTAACATGCGTATTTGCCATTGCACAATAGCATCCCCATCATCCCCACCATCCTCAACCTCATCATCATCATCATCATAATCATCCTGCACTCAGCCACCTCTAGCCCAAGCCTCCTCTGGCTCCTCCTCATCATCCTCCTGTAGTCAGCCACCTCTAGCCCAAACCTCCGCATCTACCATCTCCTGAAGCACCTTCTGGTTCTTCACCCTGCAACTTATCAAACTGCACTCGCATCGCCATCTTCATAATCCACTCACAAATCATGATAATCATGCCATATCTCTGCATCGTTTGTTATCAAATTTCGAAAGCTGTTTTTGATCCCAATTGAAAGGAAGGAATTATTAGCAGCTGCCACAATGGGAACGGGAACAGCTATAAAAGACACTGGGTTAAAGGCCATAAAATATGGTGTCTATATAAAGCATGAATATATTGACAGAAATCGGCTCAAAACTAACTAAATTGTTGGAGTTTTAAACAGCTTTTGCAAGCTGCTAAAGCTTATGTAAAATATTTCTTGTAAAGTTTTATAAGCTTTTTAGAAGCTTTCGATTTCAATACATGTTCATAGAGTTGTCAATGAATCAAGCTTATACCCAGATATCAATTTTTAGAACTTTTGAGATCTGCTAAAGCTTATGTGCAATATTTATATTCACTTATAAAAGATAAGACCTTGGAAATCTTAATGTGCTTAAAGCTTATTGAGTCTTAAAGGCATGATATTTTAAGTGGAGTCTGTTCGAGCTTTTACCAGTTCTTATGATAAGTTGATTTTTTGATTAGACGCAGAAAGTCGGAAAGTGTAAGCTGATTTTAATGAGCTTCGAAAGCTCATCGGTGCAGGCGCATGTCCGTATTTATATAAGCTTTCTGCAGCTTTTGTAATCTACCGGAGTTTAAGTAGCTTTTAAAAATGTGGATATCGCAAATTTGAGCTTTCAAATCTGCCAAAGCTTTTCAATACTGGCTTAGAAATCACCCAAAGAATCATTTCTCCCTTTTTAAGGTGTTCTTAAAGGTTTTTATAGGTTGTAAAAGTTGAGTTTTGGGAGTTTAGCGAGTTTCTTCTAAGAGCTGAAAGCTTTTAAAGCCTTTCCAATATTTCTACTTGAACTCAATATTAATAGTTTTGAAGCTTTCAAAGACATGAATTGAACGTATGGCACAATGGGGACATTTTCGTAGAAATATATTTATTAATAATAATCCTCAAATTATTGTTAAATAAGGTTTCCAATGTACTTTAAACTTCAAAGGAGAAGAAAGCTTCAAATTAATCAATCAATCAACTTAAATAGAGACTAAAATAAGCTTTGTATATAAACATTTTGAAATAAGCTTACAAAGCAAAAATAAATTGAAGAGCATTAGTATTTTTAGGATTTTTGAATGAAATTCTAAAGCTAATAATGGAAAACTAATACCTGTTTATTATGGAAGATTGGGTCTTTTCCTTTTTCTCAATAAATCAGATATGTTGATGGAGTTTTAAAGAAGTATGCAAAGCTTTTAATGAGCTTTGCCACAATTCAGTTGCACTTGCACTACTTGTTTAAGTTTGTAATTAGCTTCTAATGGCCACGCTCAAAGCTTTCATAATCTTCTAAAATTTCCCTACCCCACTTACCCAATGTTACGTTTAATGCGCAAATTTGCAAATTCCCCAAATGGGAGTTACGAGCGAGGGATAAGAGTTAATTGGATTCATGAATTCGCCCGGTTATCTCGGTCTCTCGTAGAGCTAAACGGGCCTCTGGGTTAAGCCATTAGTAAAATGGCTGCCAGCTTGCGGCTCTACGAATCGGACTTTGGTTGCATTTCACTTTCCAGGTAGAGTTTTTCCCCCTTCCGGAAGTGGTTTTCATTTATAACGGAAATTAAAAAATGTCAACGCAACGAACAACAACAACAACGGCAACCAGCCGAGGAATGGCCTAAACCGGGACGCAGAAGGGGGGCTCGAAGGGCTGACGGGGATTAACACTGTCCGAAACGCTCCGGGACAACTCCGCTTTTTGTTGCAAGAGCAAATCATCATTGCAACGAAAGGATTCCATTTGGTTTCGAGTCGAGTGACAAGTGCACAGAGTTTCAGAGGGTTTACGCACTAGGCATAGGTATTATCTACCGTTGGAGATAAGATCTATAGAAAATATACTCGTATAGAGTGGAAATATATCGAAATTTGAGATTTTTTTAAAGAAGAACTGAAATTTGGTTGAGAGCTACACTTAGATACATACGAGACTTTGTCATCTTGTTCCTCGAAATCATTATTTTAATCCTTTTCTACTATTCATATTATTCCTATAATTACAAATTATATTCTTTCTCTTTTCAAACTATATTCTTCCTACAATTCCAAGTTATATTCTTTCCAGTAGAGCTGTCACATAACCGTCAGTTACTCATTCACTATTTTCTTGTATATCATGCAAAAATTCTATATTATCTATAATGAATCAAAGAGTATATCAATTCATTTGAAGACGAACTTCCCTTCTATCCCTTAGTATGATAGATATCGAATTGAAACTTGGATCACACATTTCTTTTGTTATTCGCTAATATACTTATTGGAACCGGCCAGATCGGAACACTATATCATATAGCTACCCAGTAACTAAAAGTTTATTTTGTCCATATTTCCCATATTTTTCAAACTATTCATTTAAATTTTAGTAGACACTTAAAATTCTATATTATCTATTGATCCACAAAATTTTATAAATAGGATAGCACTATATCATATATATGCCTTATAACACAGTGGGTTTTATCCATGTTTCCATCCATTTGCTTAAAATTTCATACGCACTTAAGTTATTGTAGTTTATTATATATTCTATATAGCTGTCATACAACTAAAAGTCGGGTTTGCTTATATTTCAGCTGTTTTTCAAGCTATTGTATTTAAATTTTGTACGCACTTAAGATTCTTTAAAATCTATCGCTCCACCAAATTTCAACTTCTTCGAGCTTCTATGTCATATTGCTGTCATATTACTAAAAGTTCGCTTTGTCCATATTTCATATATTTTCCATGCTATTGGTTTCAAAACTCACACACTCTTAGGATTCTATATTATATATCGTTACACCAAATTTCCTAAGCATGGAAGCACAATAACTTATAGTTACTATATAACTAAAAGTCTGTTTTGGCCATATTTTCCTCAAATATTCAGCCAAAGTCATTGCATATCTTAAGGTACCCTTTCGAAATAAGCTTATAATCATCGAAAAGGGTATTAAGTCTTCGGCCAGGTAATGCAGAAATTGCTCCTACTCTGCCTCGATCCCCCAGTGCCCCCTATCGCTGTCAACATTTAACACCTTAAAAGCGCCCTAAGATTGAAATTTGATTTAAGGCCACATCAAAGTGTTCCAAAGAGAAGTAACAAAACGTAACACATCTGAAAAGAAGAAGGAGAAGAAGAGCTAGAGGTAAATGTAGGCCAAGAGCGAGGGAAGTAAGATAAGTTATAGCAACTGATTGAGACGGAAGCAATACGTGCAAGTGCCCTGATTGATACTCATAAATATCCAGATGAATATCAAGATGAATATGAATATGAATGAATGAGTGAAATGAATGATTGAATGGCTTCCCAAATGGGAATGGGATTGGTTGAGTGAGGGGGAACCCCCCAAAGACGTGTTGTCACCTTTTCATTGAGCTTCAAATGTTGTACAAAAGATGCTGCCGCAGTTTCGCATTTGTCTTCAAAGTGGGTTTTATGAACTGAACGCGCCGCACTTCATCATATCCATCATCATCATCATCATGGAGATTGTCATCATCATCATCATCATTCGGCAACATTGCACTATGGGAAAAAACCCGATTTTTTGGCATTTATTATAATTTTAAAGATAGGGACTTGATATTTAGCATGTTAGTATCATAATAGAACTTTGAATTTTCAGCTAATCGGTTATCGATTATTATCGATTAATAATTCGACTAAAACTGATTACTGAGCGTAATTTTGAAGCTGGATTCCCGCAATTTCTTATGTAAATGATGTGAATCACAGTAGAGTTATAAAATTTACATTTTCTTTGACCACGCCTACTTCGCTCCCATAAATCGAAAATTTTCGATTACAAAAGCAATTGTTGAGCAATCGATTTGTAATTCAAAATGTGTATAATTCGAAGTTCTTTAATTATTCTGAAAGTTTCATAGCGATGGGACATAAAACACAGAAGTTATAGGGGGAAGTTATTGGGGCCTCGGTAGAGCAGTAGATAGCCCACTGTCCTGCCAAACAAGAGGTGCGAGTTCGAGTGCCGCTGATGTCGATAGGCATAAACCTCCTAGAAAAACTAGGTTGTGGCGTGGGATTTTAAATCCACCCACGTGATATAAGTACTTTGGTGAAGTTAGCAGAAATAATGGAAAATATTGATTCAGGCTTTGACTCGATAGGGTTGTTATGGTCTTATAATAATATATGTTCAAGTTCTTTAAATATTCTGAAAGTTTTATAACGATCGAACATAAAACTTAGAAACTATGGCGGAAAAGTTGATATTGCAGCGGATACTCTGGTAGTACGGTTAGGACAACAAAATCAAAATTTTCCTGGAAAATTATAATTGAGCCATTTTGAGGAAGTTTCCTTAAGTCTGTTGGTAGCGGTTGGGGATGTGATTTGACATTATCTGTTATTATATCGAAACTGATATTGATAATGTTTTTCTATCCAACTGCATCACTTTTTTGCAAATATTCCGAAAATTTCGGGCGTTTTTCCCACAGTGCATTGACAGGGTTGACACCTCGCTGATGGCTTCGAGGAGCTGGGAGTACTGGAGGCGGCCATATGGAAGACATCGGCTGCTGACACGTTATTGCATTTTGTTGTTGTTGCTATATAACACACACATACACACACACACACACACACACACACACACACACACACACACACACAAACACAGAGACGGAGCTTTACAACTTCAATCAAATTCAATTGAGTTCAATTCAATTGTAACGTATTGTATTTTTATTGAGGCATAAAAATACAACAACAACAAGGCCGAGGGGGAGTTAGGAGGTGTTAGAGGTGTGGCAGGGCATGTGGGCGTGGCTGTGTGTGTGTGTGTGTGTGTGTGTGTGCACACTCTCAGATTTAACAAGTGCGACAATAATGGCGCTGACAAGCAAATGGAAAGCGAAAGGCAAAGGCAGACGTAAGCCGAAAGGGGGGCTACGCGGAGGTGGGATCCTTCCCGGGTCCTGCCAGGGTATTACGCGGGGGAAGGGGGCAGGGGGTTTGGGGCAGAAGCGTGCAAAATGTCACAATCACTGACACGCAGCATACGCTACACACGGTAAAAGTAACTGAGAATTTTCCCCAAGGACTTTCCCCGATGCGACCGAGTCCTGGGAGGGGCGTTTGGCGTTTTCGCAGGAAAAGCGGCATCATTCGCGCGTCTCGGCAAGGACTTTTATGACTTCAATTCAATTTGTTTACGAGCCGAAAGGCTGTCGAGGCGGCTGCAGCAGCAACAACAACAAATCTGTCATTGACACAGTCTGTGGCAGTTTGTAAAGCGAGGGTTGCCAACAAAGTATATGGGTTAGCCTCAACTTTTGCTGGACAACCAATTCAGAGTTAAAGTATCCAAGGCGTTGCCAGACAATGCGATGAGTTGTCGGAGGGGGCACAACTTAACACAGGCGAGGGGCTAAAAGAAAGCAAATTTCCTAGCATTATTATTATTATTATATGGCCATAACAACCCTTTCGGGTCAAAGCCTGAAATACTATTTTCCTTTATTTCTGGCTTCCTTCAATTTTTTTACATGGGTGGATTTTAAATGCTACGCCACAACCTAGTTTTTCTAGGAGG
Source organism: Phorticella flavipennis (assembly GCA_037040045.1). NCBI lineage: Eukaryota > Metazoa > Arthropoda > Insecta > Diptera > Drosophilidae > Phorticella > Phorticella flavipennis. The sequence goes on along the minus strand of JBANCY010000741.1, from coordinate 2,813 downwards.
GTAATGCCTAAAGGCATGAGCGGGACTCGAACCTTGCACCTCTTGTTTGGCGGGACAGTGCGCTATCCACTGGACCACCGAGGCCCCCATCCTTCATTAGAGGTTTCCTAGTATTAGGGGTTTATAAAAGTTCTGTGCGGTTTTTTTTACAAACATTGAAGCATTATTATGAAAAATTGATTAAAAGGCTCCAAAGTATTGCCCATCGCTAGCCACTACTTTCTACCAACTTTCTGTCAATTTTCGGATACCAACTCAGAAGAACAGTTCGTCTTTTGTTGCGATTCATTTATCTTTTGTTTCCTCCTAAGAGGTGAAGTGCTGTTCAGCCAAGCCACCGATCGGAAAAGATAGTGATCAGAAGGAGCAAAGTCTGAGCTATAGAGAGGCTGGGGTAGAACTTCCCAATAAAGTATTTCCCAGTAAGTTTTAATGGCCCGACTGTGGGCGAGCGTTGTTGTGCTGCGAAATGACTTAGTCATGTTTATCCGAAAATTTCGGACGTTTTTCTTGCAATGCTCGGCTCAAGCGCATCAATTGTCGTAAATCTCACACTCCCCATGATAGTCTCGTTCGGTTTCATCAGCTTATAATAAAGGACGCCCAGCGGAACCCACCTAATTCAGTACATGTGATCCATTGAAATTCGATTTTGAGGTTGATGACGATGTGTGGTCGGGGTATCCTTACAATTTTGGAGTTTGGAGTTATCGTAATGTATCCAATTTTTATCACCAAGAACGATGCGATGCAAAAACCTTAACTTCTTGGACGTGCGAGCAGCAGTTGACTCGTGATATGTCGCCTCTCTACATCGCTCGGCTTCAGCTCGTATGGGACCCAATTACCTTGCTTCTCAATCCTACCCATGCCTTTGAGACGTTTCCCGACTTTTGATAAGTCAACTCACAATGATACCGATAATTCTTGGAACTTGTGACACGTATCATCGTCGAGTAACGCCTTCAATTCTTCGTCTTAGAACTATTTCGGCTGAAAACGAAGACCCGTAAGCTTCCCGAATAGGAAAATACTTGCAGCAGCAGTTCTTTTCAAATGGAAGCAGTATAATAAAGTTTTTTTTCAATGGCCATAACAACCCCATTGGGTCAAAGCCTGAATCACGATATTCCTTAATTTTGCTTCCTTCACTGAAGAGCACTTTTTACGCGGGTGGATGTCAAGTCTCACGCCACAACCTAGTTTATCTGGGAGGGTCATGCTATTGACATGAGTGGGACTCGAACTCGTACCTCTTGTTTGGCGGAACAGTGCGCTATTCACTGGTCCACCGAGGTCCAAATTTGCGGCTTTCCGCAAATTACCCTTTTTCGGCACGAAAAATCGACATTTTGAAAGGTCTTGAAAAGTACGTTGTTTACATTGACACATATTGATCATCCAAGCTATGCTATAATACCTGGGGGCAAGTAGTTGTTTTGGTGTGCCCGTATGCTACATACACTTCTAACAGCAGCTCTTTGGAGACCCTTGAAACTGATTTTAGTATAATATCGGGGTCAAAAGTAGGTTAATGAGAGTATCTGTTTGTGGAGCACTCATTTTCACAGTTCTACCCGCTCCACGCACTCCGCACTCCACGCAGCTAAATGAACACTAGCTACTCAGTACTTTAATGGCAACCCTCGCAGTCGTGCGCTGTGGCAGCTATGCAAAGCTCTGTGTTAAATAAGTAACTCAACAAGCAGCTGCCGAGTGGTTGGGTGGTTGGGTGGTTGGTTGGTTGGGTCTCTGAAGGATGTCCTGGGATGGGGTGGCCCAACAACAACAACAACAACAACAAGGTCACATGTGGCATGTGGCAGGTGGGGCAAGTGGGGCAGGAGGCAGGCAGCAGGTGATGAGCGTAAAATTTATGCAGCGACATGTTAGGCCAAAGGCACAAAGCATGAAAGTTCCTCGCGGCAAAATGTGGCAAGTATTTGGTCTTTTTTTTGGTATTTTTTTGGTATTATTGTCACGTCACGTCTGGCGGCGGCGGGCACAGTTTAAAGCCAAAAAAACACCTAGAAAAAACGCCAAACTTTAAAAGTTGCTGCCACTAATTAAGCCAAGCAGCAGTAGTAGCAGCAGCCGCCGCCAGGTGGCGCCATTGTGCTGATAAATTAGCGCCAATTTAATAGTATAACAAGTGGCCAACAACAACAACAACAACACCCGGCCGCCCGACCGCCCGACCGCCCGTCCGCCCAGCTGTGGCTTTTGGAGCCAATTAAATTTCATGGCTAAACATGAGGTTCAAGGCGCCAAAGCTCAAGATGCACAAAGCCAACGGATCCGGAGACGGTGGGAGGACCAAAAAAGGGAAGGGGGCAGCAGTAGTGGGTTTGGGTCATGTCTGGCCGCCAGCAGGTGGTGCTATTGGATTTGTGGCCGCCAAAAGGCTTTGGGGGGCGGGCAGTTTCAAGTTTTTGGCTCAAATTGAATTTTCCCAACGAGTTTTCCCCGGCGCGTTGAATGCATTTTCTGCTTCGAGGGTTAATTTCCCGATTTCCCAAGCCCAACAACAACTGCCGGACAAAGTAAATCAAATGGGTTAAATTTTGTACCAAATTGTGGTACCGAGTGAAGCGGTTATACCAGAGTTGCGAAAGGAAACCATGGAGAGCGGTTATTTGACAGCATCTCCGAAGTTTTTTGAAGAAATTATGAAACGGTTAAGGGGCCACTGTTCCGCCCAACAAGAGGTCGTGGGTTCGAGTCCCGCTCATGAGTAAAACTAGGTTGTGGCGTAGGGTTTGAAATCCACCCACATAAAAATGTTCTTCAGTGAAGGAAGCAGAAATAGAGGA